>ML098466.1:11628-28501 GCA_003697995.1 Taxidea taxus jeffersonii | reverse complement strand
GATGTGTCTCTCTCTGTCAACTAAATAAAAAAAATCTTAAAAAAAAACAAACCAGAGATGGGGGATGATAGATTTATTGTCAGAAACAATTCAAGTGTAAAGGGATCAATTCATCAAAAGGACATAATTATGCATCGAAAGAAAAACTGATAGAATTGCAAAAATAAATAGATAAATCCATAATTGCAGAGATGTCAATACTTCTTTGTCAATAATTGATTGAACAAGTAAAATCAGTAAATGATATTTCAGACAACACTGTCATCCCAACTGACCTAATTGACATTTGTAGAATACTCCACCCCAAATTAGCAGGACATACATTAGTTTTTTCAAGCATATATACATAGGACATTTACCAAAATAGACAATATTCTGGCCATAAAATAAATCTCAAAAATGTTCCAAGATTCAAATCATACAACAGGTTTTCTCTGACAGTGATAGAATTAAATTAGAAATTGATTACAGAAAAGATACTTGCACTCCACCCCAAAATATTGGAAACTAAATAACACATCTAATTAATCAAAGATCAAAAAATAAAGGGGGAAATTAGACAATATTTCTAACTAAATAAAAACAAAAACAAATTCAAAATTTGTAACAGTACTTGTGGAAAAATTTATAGTATTAAACACCTATATTAGGAAAGAAAAAGGTCTTAAATTGGTTACTTCTCCCAGCTTAAAACACTAGATTAAGATTAAATAACATTTGGGTGGCTCAGTTGTTAAGTGTCTGTCTTCAGCTCAGGTCATGATCCCAGGGTCCTGGGACTGAGTCCCGCATTGGGCTCCCTGCTCAGCGGGAAGCCTGCTTCTCCCTCTCCCACTCCCCCTGCTGTACTCCCTCTCTTCACTGCCTCTCTCCCTGTCAAATAAATAAATAAAATCTTAAAATAAAAAAATGTTAAAAAGATTAAATAACATTAAACTCAAAGTAAATAGAACAAGAGAAATAATAATAGAACAATGAAAACTCAAATCAATAAAAGATGAGACAAAAATAGAAAAAAAACAATAGAACAAAAAGCTGATTATTTTTTAAAAAATCAACAAAATTGAACAATATCTAACCAGACTAATCAGGGAGGAAAAAGAGAAGACACAAATTACAAATACCAAGAGTGAGGAAGATAGTAACACTACAGATTCAATAGATATTAAAAAGGATAAAAGAGAAATATTATGAACTTTATGCCAATATTTTGATAATTTAAGGAAATGGACAAATTCCTTGGAAGACACAACTACCAAAACTCACTCAGGAACAAATAGATAATCTGAATATCTCTATATCTACTAAGGAAATTGAAACTGTAGTTTAAAACGTTCCTACAAAGAAAACCCCAAGCTCAGATGGCTTAACTGGTGAATTCTACCAAGCATTTAAGGAAGAATAATACAAATTCTACACACATTCCTCCAGAAAATTGAAGAAGAGGGAATATTTTTTACTCATCCTATGAGGATAGCATTACCCTGATATGAAAATCACAAAAACACAAAAAGAGAAACTACAGACCCACATCCTTGAGACACCACCCCCATGGACATAGGTGTAGAAATTCTAAACAAAATTTTATGAAGTTGAATTTTATAAAATGCTATAATTTTAAAAAGTAGAGTGTTCATGATGTCATAATCAAGTGGGCTTGGTTTAACATTTGAAAATCAATCAGTATAATAAGAAAGAAAAATCATCTGATTATCTCAATAGGCACTGAAAAAGCACTTAATAAAATTTAACATCAATTCCTAATAAAACTCAGCAAACTAATAGAAAGAAACTTCCTCAACTTGATAAAGGACATCTACCAAAAACCTACAACTAATCCAACACTTAAAGGTAAAAGACTGATTGCTTTCCTTCCAAGATCAGACCAAGATCAGTCAATATTGTATGGGAGGTTGTAGTCAGTGTAACAAAACAAGTATAGGAAAGCAGTGCTATTCAAACTGGAAAGGAAAAAGTAGATTATTATTATGTGCAGATGACGTGATCATCTAGGCAGAAAACTGGATGGAACTACAGTTACTAGAGCTACTAAATAAATTTAACATACTTACAGAACCTGAGATCAATATGCAGATGTCAACTGTATTTTTATATACTACCCACAAATAGCAGGAAACTGAAATTTAAAAATTATATTCTCATTATCAAAAATAAATACTAAAATCTGACAAAACATATAGAAACCTGTATTTTGAGAACTATCAACCATTGTTGAGGGAAATTAAAGAAGACTTAAATAAAGAGATATATTATGTTCATAAGTCAGAAGTTTTCATATTGTTAAGATGACTTTTCTATCCCAACTGGGCTAAAGGTACCAGGCAATATCAATCAAAATTCCAGCAGGCATCTTTGTAAAAACTGACAAAATGATTCTAAAATTTTTATACAATGTAAAGTTATCTAGAATAGCCAAAACAACTTCCAAAAAAAAAAAAAAAAAAGGAACTAACTTGGAGGTCTAAGATTACCTGATTTCAAGAGTTATTATAAAGCTATAATAACCAAGATAGAGTAGTGTTGGTATGGAGATGGATAAGTAGATCAATGGAGCAGATTAGAAAATCTAGACACAAACACACAAATATATGAAAAACTGATTTTAATGAAGTTGCCTATACAATTTGGTGGAGAAAAGATGGTCTTTTTCAATAAAGAGTGCTGAAAACAAAGTTATTTGGGAAAAAAATGAGCTTTGGTCTAAATCTTCTACAAAGATTAAATCAAAATAGTTCATAAATACAAACCCTAAAACTATAAAAGTTCTGAAAAAAATATAAGAAAAACCTTTGTAATCTGGAGCTATGCAAATTTTTCTTAGCTACAACAGGAAAAACACAATCTATAAATGTCTGCACTTTGAAAGATATTATTAGGGGAAGAAAATGATAATCCATGGACTGGGAGAACATATCTGCAAATCATATATATGATAAAGGTCTCTTCTTCAGAATATATAAAGAACTCTCAAAACTCAAGGGAAAAAAAAAACTAACAACCAGCTGGGAAGGTGATGGAGCAGGAGGAGCCTGAGCTCACCTCATCCCATGGACACACTGAGATAACAGCTACATATGTACAACTAACTCTGAAAATGATCTAGAAGTCTAGCAGAACAGACTTTCCACAGTTAATTGTAAAGACGAGGCCATCATAAAAAGGGAAAAGGGGACAGAGGTGCAGCTGAGAACCAGACCCCTGGCAAGATTAATCACAAACAGAAGGATACCATAAGCATGGAGATGTGAGAAGATTCGATCCTACACCAGGTATCCCAGGTGTGGGGGAACCCACACTGGGAAGATGAATCCCCATAGCACTTGGCTTTGAAATCTAGTAGGGCTTAACTTTGTGAGTTTTCACAATCAGTGGTGCTTAACTCTGGACACTTTAAAAACGATCAGGTCTAGCTCAGAGAGTGCTGGAAGGCAATAGAAAATGGAGCCCCCACCCTTAAAGAGCCAGCATAATAAATAACCCAGTTGAGACAACATAGAATCAGCAGTTTGAAAAGTACCCACGGTACACACGAAGGAGATTTATTTACTAATCTCAGAATATGCAGTCAAGTGGCAGGAGACTTCTTCAAGAACAAAAGTGCTGGGGAGGATGACATTTCTCTCCCTCCAACCTCCCCAGGTTTAGACAGTGGGTCAGTTGCAGGAACCAACCAGAAAACTGTACCTGTCTTGCTAGCACCATGCACTCCACCTCCATATTCCTGGGGGATCCATCCCATACATTCTGCCCCACTTGACAGGCATCCCTCCAAAGCAGTTCTTGCCCCCAAACACCCTACAAGCAACCCTATAAGGGACTGCCAGCTCAGAGAGTATGCACTGTCCATCAGTGAAGGCAGCTCTGGCAGACAGACTGAGGACAGACATCTGATCTGACTGCATCCCTGCCTACAGCAAATATCTGTCTGAGGACAGCACAGGGAGAGCACCCTGATCTATGGGGCTGCAGTTCCAGTAGACAGGCTGGTGTGGGGGTGTAGGCATCTGGTCTGACTGCTGGCTCTGCCCACCACTAACAACCTCGGTAGGCAGCCCAGAGAGAGTGCCCTGCACTTTGTCATGACCACAGCCCTAAGAGATGGACTGAGGACATGCACTTGGTATGACTGACTACAAACCTGTGACAGCCCCAGACAGGGGCAGTGTGCTACAGGGCACCACAGAACCTCTTCTTCATAGGTAACTACTCTCAAGATCAGGAGACACAGCTGACCTTCCTAATACATAGAAACACACACAGAGAGTCAGATAAAATGAGGCAGAGGACTATGTTCCAAATTAAATAATAAGACAAAACCATAGGAAAATTAACAAGGAAACAGTGGCTTTGAATGACACATTAAACTAGATGGACCTATCACATGCATACAGAACATTCCATCCCCAAACAGAGTACATAGTCTTTTCAAATGCACATGGAACATTCTGCAGGATAGATCACATGTTAGGCCACAAAACAAGTCTCAAATTCAAGAAGTTTGAAATCAACCACAACAGTATGGAATTAGAAATCATTCACAAGAAAAAGTCTGGAAAGAACACAAATACTTGGAGGCTAAATAACATCTACTAAACAATGAATGAGTCAGTCAAGAAATCAAAGGAGAAATTTAAAAAATAGATGGAGATAAATGAAAACACAACGGCCCAGAATCTCTGAGATGCAGCAAAATCTGTTCTAAGATGGAAGTTTTTAGCAATACAGGCTTATCCCAAGAAACAAGAAAAATCTCAAAAAGCCTAACATTATACTTAATGGAGCTAGCAAAAGAAGAACAAATGAATCCCAAAGCGAGCAAGAGGAAGGAAAAAATAAAGATTAGAGCATAAGTAAATAAAATAGAGACTAAAAAACAATAGAAGAGATTGATGAAACCAGGAGTTGGTTCTTTGAGAAGATAAACAAAATTGATAAACTTTCAGCCAGACTCATCAAGAAAAAAAGAAGACCCAAATAAATAAAATTAGAAATGAAGGATAAATGAAATGGACACCACAGGAACACAACGGATTTTAAGAATATTATGAAAAATTTTATGCCACTAAATTGGATAACCCAGAAGAAATGACTAAGTTCCTAGAAACATACAACCTTCTAAAACTGACTTGGGAGGAAATAGAAAATTTGAACAGACTACTACTAGCAATGAGCTGGAATCAGTAATGAAAGAACTCTCAACAAACGAAAGTCCAGGACCAGGTGGGTTCTAGCAAATATTTAAAGAAGAGTTAATACCTATTCTTCTCAAACCATTCCAAAAAATAGAATAGGAAGGAAAGCTTCCAGATTCATTCTATGAGCCCAGCATTACCCTGATATGAAAACCAGATAAAGACACCACAGAAAAAAAGAACTACAGGCCAATACCTCTGATGAATATACATGCAAAAATCCTCAAAATATCAGTAAACAGAATCCAACAATACATAAAAAAAATCATTCACCACATTCAAGGTGGATTTATTCTAGGGAGGCAGGGGGTGTTGTTAGGTGGGGGAGGGATGGTAAAATATCCCTCAGACCAAGAAGGTACTTTTAGACTGAAAAACAAAACTAATCACTTCATACCATTTACACAGAATTCTACTGTGAATTCTAACTTACTGACAGAGGGATCAGGGGGGTGGCAATCCAGGGGCTACACAGCTATTTTCTGCCTCCATCTTGACCCGAACCCACAGCTTTTATAGAGTGGAGGGATTATGATGGTGAGGTCAAAGGGTAGTTATCTAAAGTGGGGCCTTCTGGTACCACTTTAGGGACGATCAGAATAAGCTTCCCCACATTCTGGTCAGGTCATACATTAACCTTCACAGGGCCTGAAACACATAGCCCCAAGGGAGGTAATTGCATAGACATGAACAAGATGGAGGGCCAAAGATGGAGTTAGTGTTGTCAGGACTCTGCACTCTACCCCTACTCCCATCTGTATAGCTTGTATAATCTTTACATGCCATTCTTCCGTGATGACTGTAGAGCCAGATATCAGGAGGGGCCTTGCATCCTTATGCCACAACAGCAATATTAATATACCTATAAGACAAAGAAAGTACTTAGAACCAACCAACCAACTCAGCAACCCTATAGGGAAGTCCTCTCTGCAGACCCAACAGCTGGAGCGATTGTGAAATTCAGTGTAAGTGATGGTGATAAGACAAACGTTTTATAGGCATTAAATATGGCAAAAATTCATTTAGCAACTACACAGTAACAATTTGGTCCCCATGAGCCAATACCACCCTTGGCTTAGGTATTTTTCACTTGGGGATGATACCATATATCTTGTCCCTTAACATCATCAGAAGGTGTGTGCATTTGAGTTGGCACCCATACTAACAACCCTACTGTAGTACCAAGGGTCAGGGGTTCAGAAGCAGTTAATTGCACGAGTTGGATCCAGACCAATGTAGAACAAGGGGTTAAGAATAATACTGGATGTGAGCTGTTAGTCTCAAGGGATTAGGACACCTAATCCTAACCTAAGTCAATTTCCAACGAGTTAGAGTCTTGCCAGGTGGGAAGCCTTGTGGCAATCACAAAAAGACTTCCTCTTCCCACCAGAGAGGCCTCAACCTCGTGCCATTATCTACACCCATTGCACCTGAGCTGTGGGGGTGTGGTTGGTTAGGTGTTCACATGCCAATGTCTGTCCTGCGATGGGCATGGCATCAAGGAATTAAATGGCCTCTGTTAGTCGTGGAGCATATCCTTTGAGACAGCCATCTGGTGACATCTTTAACTTTTTATGTAATTAATATATTCATCCTTTTGATTAGACCTGTGGCAGTAGGATTGTATGGCAGGTGGAAGTCCGTAATGTATCCCAAACCTCTGCCCGTTCTTGGACATCATGGCCAGTAAAATTTGTCCCTTGATCACTATTTGAATTGGTGTTCTGTACTTGCTCTCTAGTTCCATCAATCCCTTTATAAGTGCAGCCTGATATGCTCTTCTAGAGGTGAAGGCAACACACACTGCTCTCAATCCTGCCCACCAACTACTTCATTTAGTTCATTCTTTGATCCAAAGTACATCAGAATGAATGAGGATGTCAACGACCTCCATTTTGGCCTGAGTCTACTTTCTAACTGATTCAGTTCTTTCCAGCTTGTCTTTAACTCAAAGACCCAGTGGGCAAAGCATCCCATGATGGGAACAGCAATCACTGCCCTGATGCCAGCAAGACCCTGCATGATTGACCCTAAGACAATGACCTGATCTTCACTTCCCACTTGCAAGTACCCACCAACCTTTGTACCACATTCTCCATTATATGAACCTTGAAGTATTTTTCAGTACTTGAGAGACAGTCTTTGAGATGCTGGTCCTCTGCCCTCCCACTGTTGGCCTCACTGAAATAAATTCCTTTCTTCCTGCACCACGCCTTATCTCTCTGCCTTTGGATTTTGTCAGTGCAGATATCCCAACCTGGTCTGTTAGACCCCCGGAGCCAGGAGCCCTTGCACCCGTGGGCCCCAGTTGTAAGGATCCAGTCAGACAGCAGAGGAATGCCAAATAGGGGGGCTTCCTTAGTAACTGCCATCCATGTACCATGTATCCACTGGGGCAAGCCTACTCCTTCCTTTACCTGGGGAGGTGGGATGCATCATGTCAGCAACTTCTGGAAGTTGGGCTAAGTTAACGTGAAATGACTGGTCTTAGTAACAAGTGCGGTTCATGAGACATCAGGTTGGTAGTGTAGGCACTCCTCTGCTGTAGGTAAGCGTGTCTTTTCTGTAAGTGCCCAGGTACTCTAAGGTTTGCTGAAGATATCCTACTAATATCCTCCTACTGACAGGGAGGTTCCTATCATTATGGGCAAGTCAGGTAGTCTTCTGTCTGTTGACATGCAAGATACACAGCTCCTAGTTATTTCTCAATGGCACTGTACCTGGTTTCTGTTCCCTTCCATAACTGAGACCAGAATCCTAGTGGGATTTGTTTCCCATTTTGTCATTTCCACAAGTCCCAGTCAAACCCTTCTGGATATGAATTTATGTCTAATTCACAACTCACATCTGGTATCAATATCCCCAGGGCCTCTACTTGTTTAACTACCATTTTTGCCTTCAAGAAATCTTCCTTTTGGTTAGCACCCCAACCCCCTATGCTTCCCTTCTAAACCAAGGCATATAAAAGTCTTAATATCTGTGCAAATGGGGAATAAAAGATCTCCAGTAACCCAATAAACCAACAAAAGCCTGTAATTCCTTTTCCACTTTAGCGACTGGGAAGGCTTGTATTTTATCAATGACTACCTCTGGCATCACTTTCGTCTTTCCTGCCCAGATGATGCCCCCAGAACTTTACTGATCAACCCAGCCTAGGATCTTGTCGGTACTTCCTGCCATCCTCATGACTTTAAGTCTGCCTATAATGACACAACTGCTTGAGGCAGGGAGGATTAGTTATCACAAGTTAACATACCATCATCTATATAATGATAAAGTATTATGTCCTCTGGCAATATCCATTTTTTTCAATCCACCATCCCATGACAAATGGGGGACTATGAAGATGCCCTTGGGGCGATTCCTTCTATAGGCTTAGCAAGACCCAATTGAGGTGTTTGTCTGTATTTTCTCTTGGCATCCCAGATAATATTAGATCTTGCCACAATTGCTTATGAGAGACCTTGATGGGCCCTCTTTCTGTCATTCTATCATTGGCAGGATCCTTTGTTTTTGTCTGTTTTTTTAACCCATCTATTTCCCTGATGACGAATTCTTTCAATTTCATTAAATCAGCCATCATAGTGGCTACTGTACAATGGGTTGGTTTAACCACAGGGGCAAGGACAGATACTAAAGTCCCATACCATGCCCCCAGAGCTGACTGTAAGACATAGTCTTTCATACGAGGGGGAAATAATTCTTCATCTGGGCCTCTAAAATGCTGGGCATAAATGGCATGTTTTATTCCCAGTTCACATGTAATTTCTTGTAGTTCTTCCATTGAGGTCCAGTGTAATAGGGGCAGGGGGTAGGGAGGAGGGAACATCCCCTTTGTTATGCCAGGTTATGCTAGTGTTTATCCAGTCCATCAAATTAGCTAATTGCCTACGATTCTCATCCATGCCTGCAGTGTGTACTTGGCACAAGGCAATTTAAACTGTAATGGAGGCTGTTTTTGATGTCTCAAACCCATTTAATATTATGCCATCCCCTCCAATATTCCAGTTGTAACTTCCAAGCTGCCACCCTTTTTGGCCTTTTTGGTTAAAGAGGCCAGTTAATGCCACTAATTCAGGGTTGAATATTCCCTCACAGTCATTTCCTGATGACTGGGAATTTTTTCTCAGTCATCCCCAGGCTCATGAGTGGCCTGGGGCTTTGAATTGAAGGGTGTGCCTGTAAGTCATTTTCCTCCTCTATGATAATATCCTCCTCATCAGAGGAGTCATTCTCCTGGGGAATCCCATGCTTTAGGTCCTAATTCTGTTGTGATATAATAGTTTCTCACTTTAGTGCATGGTGGTCTGTACCCACTATCCATGCATCTTTAACATCTTACACGCCGTGGTTTCTAAGTGTTCCTCCTGCTGTTGGATTATTTTGGACCTAATTGTTTCAGGATTTCTTTTCCTTTAGTGCCCAGGGTTCTTGGTCATACCACTTCAAAGAAAGAAGAGGTAGACCAGATGAAGAGTGGTGGGCAGCAAAGCAAAATTTATTGAACTGTAGTACAGAGCTCCCAAAGAGGGAGTGGACTCCAGAAGGTTGCCCTTGGAGTTTCTAAGTCTATGGGGTTTTTATGGGACTGCTGGAGGGCTGTTTTTTTTTTTTTTCCTTTTCTGGAAGGCTGTTTTAATCTGATTAGCCCTCCACGCACCTGTCACCCAATCAGGTTTTGTCCACCCCCTCATCTGGTGGAGGCCTCTGTCCAGGGTGGTATAGAATAGCAGGATGGGGTCTTTTTTCCTTTTATGGGTAGTTTCTTCTTAGGATGGGGCCCCTTTCCCCCGCCTTCCTTTCTTCCAACTATTCTCCATTATAATGTCCATTTTAGAGGAATATGCAGCTCATATATCCTTTTCTAAAGCCTACACTTCTCTGGTATGTTCCAGTTCTCTCCTTACTGGGAAATCCCTTTTGTAATGTCTCCTATTGCATAGATCAATGGCCAAGCTGGGGCTGCAATTGCTTGTTCACTTTCCCTTCTCTGTTTCTTTTCCACTACCTTGGATAGGATAGCAAACAATCCCATGGGAGTTTTGGAGGCATCTCCGTGTTCATGCACTGGTCCAAAATGTTCAGAAAACTGGCTCCCTACATAGAGGTGGTTGGCCACTTCGAACTTTTTCCCATGGATGTCTGGGTTCCCCCCAGCCCAGTTCCTTTACCCATGCTTGTTTTGTTTTTGGTCTGCCAGCTCATTCATTAATAGAAGGTAGAGGAGGGACAGTAAAGGGTCCTCCAGACTGAGAGCCGTCTGAGACTGCAAAATGAAGCAAATCACTCCCTACTGTTCACACAGAGTTGTGTTCACAGTAATCTATTGACAGGGGGTTATCAGGTGGACAATGTTCCAGATGCTACATAGCCCTTTTCCACCCCCATCTGGACCCTTATGCACCCATTTTACAGATTGAGGGGATCATGGTGGTGAGGTCAAAGGGTAGTTATCTAAAGTGGCACATTCTGTGTGCCACTTTAGGGAAGATCAGAACAAGCCTTCCCTAATTCTGGTCAGGGCATACATTCATCTCTAAGGGACCTGGAGGGCATAGCCCCAAGGGAGGTCATTGTGTGGGCATGAACAAGACGGAGGGCCAAAGATGGAGACAGTGTTGTCAGCCCTCCTGCAAGTTGTTCAATATTCACAGATCAATCAACACGATACGTCATATTAATAAGAGAAAAGATAAAAACCATATGATCCTCTCCATGAATGCAGAAAAAACATTTGACAAAGTACAACATCCATTCATGATAAAAACCCTCAACAAAGTAGATTTAGAGGAAACATACTTCAACATAATAAAGGGCATATATGACACACCCACACCTAACATCATAGTCAATGGTGAAAAACTGAGAGCCTTTCCCCTAATACCAGGAACAAGATAGCGATGTCCACTTTCGCCACTTCTATTCAACATAGCACTAGAAGTCCTAGCCACAGCAGTCAGACAACATAAAGAAATGGAAAGCATCTGAATTGGTAAAGAAGAAGCAAAACACTCACTATTTGCAGATATATATATATATGTATATATATATATATATATATATATATATATATACATATATATATAAAATCCTAAAGACTCTACCGAAACACTATTAAAACTAATAAACGAGTTCAGTAAATTTGCAGGATACAGAATCAATGAACAGAAATCTGTTGCATTCCTATACACTAATAATGAAGCAGCAGAAAGTGAAAATTAAGAAAACAGTCCCATATACAGTTGTACCAGAACTAATAAAATATCTAGAAATAAACTTAACCAAAGAGGTGAAAGGCTTGTTCTCTGAACACTATAAAACACTGATAAAAGAAACTCAAGATGACATAAAGAAATGTAAAGACAGGGGCGCCTGGGTGGCTCAGTGGGTTAAAGCCTCTGCCTTCGGCTCAGGTCATGATCCCAGGGTCCTGGGATCTAGTCCCGCATTGGGCTCTCTGCTCCGCAGGGAGCCTGCTTCCCTTCCTCTTACTCTGCCTACCTCTCTGCCTACTTGTAATCTCTGTCTCTCAAATAAATAAATAAAATCTTTAAAAAAAAAAAAAAGAAATGTAAAGACAAAAAAAAATGTAAAGACATTCCAGGCTCATGGATTGGAAGAAGAAATATTGTTAAAATGTCCACACAACTCAAAGCACTCTATAAATTTAATTCAATCCCTATCAAAATACCAGCATCATTTTTCAGAGAACTAAAATGAACAATCCTAAAATCTGTATGGAACCACAGAAGACCTTGAATAGCCAAAGCAATCTTGAAAAAGAAAAATAAAAGTGGAGGTATCATAACTCCAGATTTCAAGTTATATTGCACAGTGGTAGTAATTAAAACAGTATGGTACTGGCATGAAAATAGACTCATGGATCTATAGAATAGAACCCAGAACCCAGAAATAAACCCGCAATTATATGACCAGTTAATCTTCCACAAAGGAGGAATAGCCAGTGGGGGGAAAGACAAGTCTCTTCAAAAATGGTGTTGGGAAAACTGATCTGTTAGTGCAAAGGAATGAAACTGGACCATTTTTTCACACCATACACAAAAATGACCTCAGTGTGAGACCTGAAACCATAAAAATCCTAGAAGAGAACACAGGCAGCAATCTCTCCGACATTGGCTGTAGCAAGATTTTTCTAGATATGTCTCCCAAGGTTCCCAGAGGGGAGGTGGGTAGGGGATGAGGAAAATAGGAAATGGGGATTCTAGAGTACACTTGTCATGATGGAAACAAATAATATTTGAAGAGACCACTTCCGGGGGCGCCTGGGTGGCTCAGTGGGTTAAAGCCTCTGCCTTCGGCTCAGGTTGGGATCCCAGGGTCCTAGGATCGAGCCCCGCAACGGGCTCTCTGCTCGGCAGGGAGCCTGCTTCCTCCTGTCTCTCTGCCCGCCTCTCTGCCTGCTTGTGATCTCTTGTCTGTCAAATAAATAAATAAATATAAAAATCTTAAGAAAGAAAAAAAAGACCACTTGTAGCTTGTGATAATAAAGCCTGCTACCTTTGAGTCTCCTCCTCCACTTGCCAGGCGGGAGGGCACGTTTTCAGACTGCCCTCTGGGTTCAGGTGTGGGAGGGGGGCCTGTCTTGGGGAGGGGGGAGGCAGGACAAAAGCAAGCATGTGCCGATGACCGCATCACCCACAGTTCATACGAGTGCAAATGTGTTAAAGGTGCTGTTTGGAGGAGAATCGCAAAGACGAGGCTTGGACCTCAAACATCTGCTCCGAGGGCCTGCAGACGAGCTTCTGCAGTATGAACTCCTCTGTAGCCGTGATCCCAGGCAGATGCAGAAGGAGAAAGCTTCTCCCTTAGCATCTGCTACCACGGGCAATCCGTTTACACGGCTGGTCATTATCGTGGGTGGGGGAAATCGACCCATTTCCCACATGAAAGCAGAGATCCATGGCTCTCAAAACTCTCTAACAGAATCTCATGGGGGACCACCAGTTACACTTCCTGTGTTTCTTTCTCATTCAGCTTCAGGATGCAAGGGGTTGATTCTTTTTTATTTTTTATTTTTCTAAGATTTATTTATTTATTTATTTGACAGACAGAAATCACAAGTAGGCAGAGAGAGAGAGAGGGAGAGAGAGAGGAGGAAGCAGGCCTCCTGCCGAGCAGAGAGCCCGATGCAGGGCTCGATCCCAGGACCCTGGGATCAGGACCTGAGCCGAAGGCAGATGCTTTAACCCACTGAGCCACCCAGGCGCCCCAAGGGGTCGATTCTAACCAGCCCTTTAGCTCAACTCCTCTCATGTCCGTTTCACCAAATGGTTAGCCACAAATACAAGACCAGGATATCGCCTTGGAAGATTCTGGTAAAGTCAGGTCATTAGAAACAGGTTATTAGTAACCATAAAATAAAAAATCTGACTATTCTCTTTGAATCCAAGATTACAGATCTGCCCTTAACAGGAATAGCCATACACCACAAGAGGGCGCCATTGTCACACGTTCTGATACTGTCCCCGACCCGTTTGTTGAGTTTAAGACTGTTAGTCTAAGATAATTTGGAAAGATTGATTCTTTTTTAAATATTTTATTTATTTGACAGAGAGAGATCACAAGTAGGCAGAGAGGCAGGCAGAGAGAGGAGGAGGAAGCAGGCTCCCCACTGAGCAGAGAGCCCGATATGGGACTCAATCCCAGAACCCTGAGATCATGACCTGAGCTGAAGGCAGAGGCTTAACTCACTGAGCCACCCAGGCGTCCCTGATTCTTTCTTTTGTTTGCTTAAAGGTACCCACACACAAAAAAGACATGGCATGAGGCCCTAAGATTATGGAAGAACCAGGAATAAAGTGCAAGGAGGAACTAGGATTCTTTTTTTTTTTTTTTTAAGTGCAGAAATAGATTCTGAAAGTATAGGCATTTTGATGGCTTGAGAAGGCTCTTCTTAATGACCTTTCCGTGCTGGTAGAACACTTGCATGTAATGATGTTAGGGAAAACTGCCTAGTAAAATTTTGGTTA
Source organism: Taxidea taxus jeffersonii (assembly GCA_003697995.1). Lineage (NCBI taxonomy): Eukaryota > Metazoa > Chordata > Mammalia > Carnivora > Mustelidae > Taxidea > Taxidea taxus. The sequence continues at coordinate 14,298 of ML098466.1, read as the reverse complement.
GATCTCTGAAATTTCCATTTTAACTGATCCTTAAGGGGTGAGAGATGAAACTTGGGGTATTCTTGCCTAGAATCTGAGACTTTCTGGGCTGGGGTATTGGCTAATTGGCTGGTGGCAGCCCCCACAGGGCTAACCTGGTTTCATCTCTCTGGTTGCCCGGTCCCACTTCCATTAAACAAGGGCGGTTGCACCAAATCAGGTGTCAGAGAGAACCCATGGTCTTTAGTCATCAGTGCTCTTCAACTGGTGGGAAATTGGTACCTTTCCTTGGAAGGTTTGAGAGATCATACAAACATGTAACAAAAAAACAGATGAATATTTAAGTCCCTGCTGGGAAATCTCACTCCTATTTTTCCTTTCAACCACCAAGCCCCACACCTGGAGGGTTTTTTGTTTTGTTTTGTTTTTTAATTTTTAAAAGAGATTTATTTATTTATTTATTTATTTATTTAAGGGAGGAAGAGAGTGAGCACGTGAGTGGGGTAGGGGGATACAGAGGGAGAGAAACTCAAGCTGATTCCCTGCCAATGCAGGGCTTGATCTCAAGACCCAGGGAGCATGACCTGAGCCAAAATCAAGAGATGGACACTCAATGGACTAAGCCACCCAGGTGCCCCCAAAATTGGAAGTTTTATTCCCTTGTTTCTTGTGCTTCCTTCTGGTGTCTGTTATGAAAACCCTACCAAAATTCCTATTCTGTCTGCTCTTCGTTCTGTCCCCCTCCTGTCTCGGTGGGGACGAAATGCTTTCTTGCTCTGTTTTACATCGGCAGGCGATTTCATTCTCTGGGCTGTTGTCTCTTTGTCCATTCCCCACGAGATGAAATGGACACTTGGGTCTCATCTTTTAGTGCCACAAACACTGCGGCAGAGGATAACCATGTACAAGGGTCATTTTGTACTGGTAGGGCGGGAGGACAAATTCCCAGAAGTGGCATTGCTGGGTCAAAACTCAATGCATTCATAACTTGCCGTTTTCACCAAATTGCTCTCTAAGTGGGTATGACTTTGCTCCCAGACTGTCAGAAAGCATCTTCCTCCAGGCTCTCCAACAGTGTGCATCATGTACCATCTTTATTTTGAACCATAGAGACCTTAATACCAGGTCTGGATAATCATCCTTCTAACTCATCAGATGGGGGATGGGAGTGTTTATGACCCTGGTGTGGGCATCCTAGCATGACCCCAGGGTGTGTGCTAGGTCAATGGCATGGGGTCATTTGAGCAGGTGGATATTTTCCCATTCTTGTTTTGCCCTTCATGTGTTTGTGGATCTGAATTTCTGCGGCCTCAATTCAGAGCTTAAACCTTCTGCAGCTTGAATATTTTATTTCCCAAGCAATTTTATGCTTCATTAGGCCGTGAGTAAAACAGAGAGAGTCCAAACTGCACGTTGATGGAACATTTCCGCGAGGCGCCCAGGCCTGACCACTGTATGCGGCTATCAGGTGGCGATGCTGCTGGCTAGCTGGCCAAAGATTAGGTTCTAGTGGTGGGTGGGGGTGCGACACTCCGTCCCTCCAGTGGAATGGAAGCTTTGTCTTTGTGCAAACTTTCCAGCTGTGGAAACTCTGGCACCGCTCTAAAGATAAATGGCATTTCTTGGCAATGGATGGGAAAGGCAAACTTCTCTGCTATTCAGGGATTAAGTCTTAGCCTAGAAGCAAACTGTCCCCAGCCTCTGTGGGGAGGTTATCTCCCAGAGAACATTCAGGCAGTTTCTCAATAGCGGCCTGTGCCGTTGTCAGCCAATGTTTTCTAGTTAGTAAGATTACATCCCATCCGGCCCGCACCCAGAGCCGTGCTGAATTTCTTCTGTTTCTCAAACACACACATAATGACTCAGTATCTGACAGAAAGAATGGACAAAGCTGATAAGCAGACCAAAGAAGCCTGAAGAACATTCTAGCATGACCAGTGTCAGATCCACTCCCATCTGGAAGCCAGAACATAAGCCACAGTTGTTTGCCCTTTCCTGCGTCTGCCTGGAAATGCTGCAAACAGAAGGAAATATTGAACAAAGTAATTAGCTAATGAGGACCTTAAATGCCCGTTTAATAGTGGCATTAATAATAAAGCAAAGTTTTATTGGGTTAATAGAGGTTAAGTGGCAATCTTAGTAAAATGGTCATTATAGATTTTCTTCTTTGCAGGCACTGCACAGAACCTTCTGAAAAGACGGATTATTACAACTCCCTCCCCTGCATTTGCTCTTTCTCAAAAGAGGTATTTCTAAAGGGTTTAAAAAATGATTACCACCCTTTTTTGCAGGGCCCCCCATCTGCGGCAGGAGTCCAGGGGCTGCGTCTTTAAAGAAGCCCTTACAGGGAACTCTGTCAGTTGCTCAAGGCTTGCTGCCAACAGACAATTGAGGTATTTACCCAGGGTTTCCAAGAAATTGCTGCAAATTATATGAAATGTTATACCTGTTACAGGCGTTCAATGTATTAGCAACAGAAAAAAATGTAACGCGTGTGGAGACAGAGTTGCAATTTGTGAGAAAGTGTTCAGCAACGTAGGTGGAGATGAATTTTAATTACATGTCCTAGAGAATCACACTGCATGAAAGCAGACAGGAAGTTAGATAATGTGGCATTTCTTGAGCAAATTTCTAAATGTCAGTCGAGAATCACTGAGAAGGAACTTTTAAAACGAGATCCGTGGAAAGACC
>ML098465.1:17837-30604 GCA_003697995.1 Taxidea taxus jeffersonii | reverse complement strand
CTGAGCACGGAGCCTGATGCAGGGTTCCATCCCAGGACCCTGGGATTGTGACCTCAGCTAAAGGCAGATGCTTAACTAATTTAGCCACCCAGGTGCCCCTTAAGATTATTTTAAATTTACAAATGTTGAAAGAGTTTATTGGGCTGATTTACAGTAAAAATTTGGGGATCATATGGATTATATATGAATTACATAAACCTCAGCACAGTTTACCCTTATTATTGAGGTCTTATAGATCTTTATTTTTTAATCTAAATCAAATCCCAAAGCTTATTAATCACATAGATTTTCTATTTTACAGATGGATCTTCTTCTTTCAATTTTCCACAAGAACGCGTTATATTTATAATTTGGAAAAAAATAAAGAATATGTACTTTTTGTATCTTTGATCAAGATAATGTACATATAATAAAATGCCTATATTTTAAGGGCGCCGTTCTGTAAATTTTAACAAATGTATTCATCTGTGTAACTGCCATCAATCATGATTAAGAGCATTTCCATCATTTTGGAAACGTCCCTTGTGGTCCTTTCCAAGCAATCTGGAAACCAGTTTGCCATTTTTCATAAACATAAGTGTAACTTTATAAACAATAATAAGAATATGCAATTATTATAAACAACAGAAGGAATATTCCGTCTTTATGCGATGAATACTCCCACGTCACATGACTTCAAGCTCCAAGAACGTGGATTACATGTGTGTCCTGTTCACTACCACTTCCCCAGGACTTACCACAGTGCCTGGCACACAGTTGGAGCCCATAACACACTCACGGAATGAAATTTGAATGCGTATTATCTGCAGGCACTTATGTGAGAGATTTTAGTAAAGGTATAAATCACTTTTCAATGTTTTGTGGATTCCAAATTGGTGACTCTTTCTAAGTAATTCGGTGTTGAAATGGACCTCTAGAAGGCTTGTCGCCAGCAGCAGTGACTCCATCAGTTGTAAGTGCTTCTGACGACAGCTAGGTCTTTGATACCAGATGTCAGATGTCATGGTGCGGATTTTCTCAATCCTCCCTCTTCTATACTACAGGTAACACGATTCCTTCTTGCAGGTATGTCCATGGTAACCCCAACTATGACCTCAATCAAATAGGAATTTAAGAGACTACAAGAGTTTTGTATTACTATGTGAGAGAACCGCTCATGCATGGAATCTGTTCTTTATTTAAAATCTGCAGTTGCTGGCGTGCCTGGGTGGCTCAGCCGGTTAAGCATCTGTCTTCAGCTCAGTTCCTGATCCCAGGGTCCTGGGATAGAGCCCTACTTGGGGCTCCCTCTCCCTACCCTCGCTTGTGCACTCTCTCTCTCAGAAAATAAAATCTTAAAAAAAAATGTGCAGTTGCTTATGTAACTCACAATGTCTTTCTCCTTGTGTAGCTAATGACCTTTATGTCAAGGTACTCTTCTAAGGAATTGGTGAACCGTTAGGTCCTAGTATGTGTGAAACCTATACATATATTCACTTTAAAAACAAATAAAATAATGCTAATCAATAATCTTTTATGGGCCAGGCTTTGTTCTAAGCTTTAGAGCTAGAGCAGCAAACCAAACATAAAACTCCATACCTTCATAAAGCTTATATTTCAGTGGGAAGACACAGTGATAAACAAAGTATGTAATTAGACAGGATGTTGGATGAAGATGAATGCATAAGGACTACAGAGAAAAGTTAGTCTGCCCAAAAGGACAGGCATGTGGCAGGAATGGCAGGGGAGAAAGATTCCAGGCTATTTTAAATGAGAGATATGGAATTTTTGAGCAGATCTTTTGAGCAAAGATGCGAAGATCACCAGAGAAGCATTCATGGAACAACACCACCACCTTGCCGTCCCCCCACCCCCAGTCCAAAGTGGTGTGGTTTATTGGGGTCTGGGGCCGTGCAGGCTGTGGTGGGGTGGAGGGGCCCTGTGTCCGCAGTACTCAAGAGGGTAGAGGTGATGAACGAGGGCCACTTGCTGCCTGGGCTTGCAAAGCTTTCCACCACCGCACTATCTCTGACCGGAGAACTGTGAGGCCAGGCCGTCCTGGGCAGGGACTTAAGGATGACCTTGGCAGGGTCCAGCTCCAGCTCTCCAGGTGGCTGGAGTATCGCCACCATCATCTTCAGATGGTCCTCAGTGAGCAGGTTCCAGGGCTTACGCTGCCATAGGCTGTAGTTCTCCATCTGAATATCCATGACTGCCTATAGCCCCACTCAGTGCACTTGGACTTCTGCACCGCCTTGGGCCCTCTGATGTGTACACCCAGCTGCTGGCAGAAGCTGGGCTGACCCTCTTGGTGGCTGCTGGTCACCGACTTCAGCTGGAACTCTTTTAGGGAAGGGCTGCTTGCAGAACTCACACCCGAAGGGCCTCACACATAAGGGTATGGTTGTGCTTGTCCGGGTTGGCTTGGGCACAGAGGGTCTTGCCACAGAGGTGGCCCTGGAAGGCTTTCTTGCACATGTGCGTGCGCAGGTGCAGCTTGAGATGGCCTCCTGGGTAAAGGCGTGGCTGCAGAATTCACACACAGATGGCCTCTCATTCCTGTGCAGTCTGTCTCTGTTCCAGACTGGTGCCCCCAGTCCTTGCACAGGAACAGCTTCTCCATAGGGAGCTCAAAAGCCTCCTGCACCTGCAGCTCCCTTGGGACACGAAGCAATTGGCGCAAGGAAGGCAGACATGGGGCTTGGCAGCTCGGTGAAGCTTGATCCTGGGGCTCTACAAGTCCTCCTTCGTGAACTGCTGGGGGCGGGAGGAACCCTTGTCGGTCGTCTTTCTTCTTGGTGTGGGACGCCAGGTGCCGCTACAGCTCCGTCCTCCAGCGGAAGGTCTCCTGGAACACCAAGCACCTGAAGACCTGCTCCCAGCCCTTCATGTAATTTCATGGTTTATGCTCCAAGAGTTTTTCCTTCTGATAATAACACTTTGCACATTGGAGACACTGGAAGGGATTCTCCCCAGTGTGTTTCCTGTTGTGGACTTTTAGATTGTATATGCTAAGGAACTTTTTTGACAGAAAAAGGAAGGCCTGACTGTCCTTTCACCTGTTTCTTAAGTGCCCTGAATTAAAAATAATTAATTTGCCAAAGTGACATATTTTGAAGTGATTCATTCTAATTCTAATTTTTCAAAGGAGTATAGATATCTTCTAGGATGAGAGGGGTTGGGTGGCTATTTTTAGAGTACTGTGTGTGTGTGTATGTGTCTGGGGAGCAGCACCTAGAGCAAGTATTAAAAGCCCAGTGAAGAAAATCCTCTATGGATTTGAGAACTGACTGGAAAGTCAGAATAGGACAACAGTCAGAGGGAAGATGATGGCACAGTGTGGAGAACAGACCGCTTGGCCTCAGTAATGGTGAAAAATATAAAGAAATTTATAGCGTACGGGGGACCAGCTTAGAATTACCAACGAATGTTTCATATACTTCTTCTAGCCCAGAAACTTTTACGTTTACAGTTGTTTGATAAATATCTCACTACAGAAACTCCTTATCCTTTACCCAATTTTAGGATAAAAGATGCATGCATGCATCTGGAATTATGAAGACAGACTGAGTGTATGAACTTTGCAAAGGCAGGCTCAGTCTAACTCGCAAATGGATAAGAAACCATCTTGGTAGTATGCATCAGCGGCTATGTCTCTGGACTTTGAAAATCTTCTTCTTTTGTTATTATTTTTGCTTCTATTTTAAACATTAAAATTGCTAGTGTTTTTACTTCTAAGTATCTAATATAAAAGTAGTTATCTTATCCTGCTCCTTTAAGACACAGTCATAAAAGCATTTCTTGTATCGCCATTAAATTTATTAGTTTCAGTGATATTTTGTTCCTTGTACGATAGGAAGTTAATAGGCCTCATGAACTGTATCTAGAATACAAGTTGTACCGGTAGCATATTCCAACCTCTAAATGCCTTTCATGTCAGCATGAGAGATACCATCAGGCATTTGAAAGCTCTGGCCTATTTATAAAGATACCATCAAAACCTGCCTGATGTAGCTGACTTATGAATCAATTATCTGAACTACACCAAGTGATGTATCTATCCTGAATTTTAGAGTCATATATTTGAAGCTAAACTACACACAGATAAACTATTCAACAGCCTATCACGATTCTTATCTTCATGTTTATATCCATCAAATGTGGGGAGAATAAAAGCAAAATCTTAGAGATTTTACTGGGATGTGTTTAAAAAAAATAAATCACACACAAGTTCTCTCTCTCTCTCTAGCACACATGCACACATACTTGGCTATCAAATTACTTATGATTCGAGGGAAAATGAACACAGATCAAAAAGTAAAATTTAAATAAAATCAAGTGCACAGGAAGGATTACTCTCATTGTAAAGGGGAAAATAACAATTGGCAAAATTTATTCTCATGAGCTCTATGTCTTAAATGGTTGAGTAGTGCTGTAAACAGAAATGACTTTGTTATAAAAGTTACAAAGCCACTGGATTTGGAGAGAGAATGGTCCTGTTTCATCCCAGATATTGTTGAAAATAAGCCTAAAGTAAGAGAGATGTGTTTCCTTTCTGTTCCATGTCTAGGCGATACTTCACAAGATATATTCAATGTAAGGAGCTACACTTTGTTTGTAAATATTAATTATGTCACTTATATTGCTTGCCTTGGAGGATTCAGCTTTCAGGAAAGTGTTGCTCACGCTGACCAACCAGACCCATGAGAAATGGAAACATTAAGGTAACAATGGATTAATAGAGACTGAGAAAAGTAGCAACTTTACTTAATGAATTATCTTCTCAATGCAAAAACCTGTGTAGGATGCCAAATTGATATTAGAAATTTGCTTTTCTACACAGAATTATAATAAAAGAAACTCAACAACTTACTGTTTCCTTGAAAGACAGCAACTGCTAAGGTGAAAGTAAAAAATAAGAGGCAGGTAGGCAAAAATGCTGATGAAGGCATTTGGGGTTTAAGACAACAATAAACCAAGATTTCCAAAGTTTTGTGTGTGTTCCCTATAGCAGAATCTCCTGGGGAGGGGATGTTTGCTGTGAGGGGATGGAGTTAATTCAAAATGCAGAATCCTGGGGCCCCTGGGTGGCTCAGTGGGTTGATGCCTCTGCCTTCGGCTCAGGTCATGATCCCCTGGTCCTGGGATGGAGCCCTGAGTCAGGCTCTCTGCTCAGCAGGGAGCCTGCTTCTCTTCCTCTCTCTCTGCCTGCCCCTCTGCCTACTTGTGATCTCTGCCTGTCAAATAAATAAATAAAATCTTTTAAAAAAATGCAGAATCCTGTGTTTGGAAGTGTTGAATTTCTGTGTGTACACCTGAAGCTGACATTACTTTCTGTGGTAACTAATTGGAAATTAAATAAAAACTCAACAAAATGCAGAGTTCTGGGCCCCACTCTGGATTTACTAAATTTAAATCTGTGGGCATATCCTAGGAACTAGTCTTAAATATTTTTTAGTACTTCTCAGGCACACTCAAGCTTGAAAAACCTTTTTGTTAAAGGGGGAGTCAAGAAAGCTGGCATGGTAAGCAGGAGACAGGATAGGAATGGTGGAGGCATCATGATAAAAGGTTTGGTATTTACACCGAACATGGTGGGCAGCCACTGAGCAGGAGAAAGACGGGCACACATGTGTATATTTGAAATATAATTATACCTGCAGAGTAAAGAAGGGCAATGTGAAGAGAAGCATGAAATCCGGGAAACCATAGTCAGAAGTGGTTGTAGGGATCTAGTCCCGAGATGGTAGTGGGTCGCACTCATAATAATTAAAACAATATTAAAAGCCGTAGCTAATATTTACCGAACCATTATGTACCATAAACAGTGCTTTCTAAGCATTTTCTCACTTAAATTTTAGAACTACCTTACAAGGTAGGTGGGAACTATTACTATCCTTATACAGACAAAAGAAAAAACTCAACTCAGCAGTTAAGTATAATTAGCAAGTGGTAAGACAAGGATTCCAGTCCACCTCTCTCTGACTCATCTGCCCAGTTTTCAACTGCTGTGTTACTGTCTAAAAAGTGAAGCAGGGGGGCGTCTGGGTGGCTCAGTGGGGTAAAGCCTCTGCCTTCGGCTCAGGTCATGATCCAAGGGTCCTGGGATCGAGCCCTGCATCGGGCTCTCTGCTCAGTGGGAAGCCTGCTTCCTCCTCTCTCTCTGCCTGCTTGTGATCTCTGTCTGTGAAATAAATAAATAAAATATTTTTTAAAAAAAGTGAAGCAGGGGCGCAACTGCCTTTGGCTTGAGGTCATGATCTCAGGGTCCTGGGATAGAGCCCCACATCGGGCTCCACGCTCAGTGGGGAGTCAGCTTCTCCCTCTCCTGCTGCCCTTCCCCCTGTTAGTGCTTGCTGTCTCTCTCACTCAAATAAATAAAAAATCTTAAAAAGAAAAAAGTGAAACAGCATATTAGGGAGCTACAGAGAAGGCAAAATTGACAGGATCGGTGGTTGCTTATGTGACACAAAAGATGGGGAGGCCTGAGATGAGGTGGATTTGAGGTGGATTGTGACGTTTTCCACGGACATAAGAAAGAGCAGTATGAAGAAAAAGAATATATGCAGTTTGGGGTTTTGAGTTTATGATGCCTCTGGAATATCCATGCAGGCAGACAAACACAACATTTTGGAGTTCCGGATACAAGTCTCTGTAAGACTGTAATTTGAAGAGTCCGATGCACAGCGAAGAAACTCAAAATCTTACGAAGGGATGTTAACGCCCAGAGGCTTGAATGTAGTGAGAAGAAAAGAAGGCACACTGCAAGAAGCCTGAGGAGGAAGTAACTAAGAGTGTCACCACAGGATATCTTCTCCAAACTGGGTCCCTCTGAGAGTGACACTAGTAATAAACACGTGAGGCAATGGGCATTAACGGGCTCTGACCCAGGCTGGTCAAGACACAAAGTCACGTTGCTCTATGGAGACTAAGAAATGAACATCTTAACAGGCAGGAAGAAAACCAGCCGAGAGTGTTAACATGGAGTCCAGAAGCATCTACAGTATCATTGTAAGGTTTATGTGCGCATAAACGTATTTGCTCTCAGGAAGCCCATAATTTCAGTCACGAGTCATCTTCACGGTGAGCACACAATGAGTGGGAAAAATCACTTACAGAGTGCTGCCTTGTCTGGCTGTCCTAAGTGTCATATTCCATATAAAGATAAAATTTCTAACTGGATTTAAGTGGTCATTTCAGTGAAAATGTCATCTTTTTTTTTTTTGTCATATTCTTCATTTGTTGTGAAAACTTACAATAAAGCTCTTTTTTTTTTTTTTTTGAGGGAGGAGTAGGGAGGCGCAGAGAAAAAGGGGGAAAGAATCTTTAAGCAGGCTCCATGCCTAACATAGAGCCCCACATTGGGTTCGATCTCACAACCCTGAGATCATGACCTGAGCCAAAACCAAGAGTCACACTTATCCAACTGAACCACCCAGGTGGCCCACACATCCTATTTTTTGCAAGATGTTACAATATCTTCATTTTGGGGATGCACTAAGGGATCGTGATAAAGAATAGATGGCTCACTTTGTCATCTGCTATCCAGAAATGATCTCACGTTTACACTTCCAGGAAGATTTGTGCAGATCACTTATCCAACCTATTGTTACTTGTTTTTGCATTTATTTCAGAGTGTGGCATTTTCACAATCCTATTTCAGATTGTGGGTCAAGCCTTATTTCATTTTGATATCCTGATATGAACTTGGTGGTATGATTTTCTTACAATTAATGGAGACAATATTCTCAGAAACAATTATGTCCTTTATTAGAAGAGGAACATCATGGCCTAATAACTCAGCTCAATTTCCTCTTCTTCCATAAACATTTCCAGCATACTCTAGCCAAATAGCCTCCTGTTTTTCCTTTTTCATTCTGTGTAGTATTAGTGGTTATTTTTCCCTACATAGCACCTGGGGTATTTTGTAACTGTCTCTTAAAACATGAAATATCCCTTGTTTATCATGTTGGCTTGTACTCCATTGTGGATATACTCAGGTTTTTATAAATATAAATGCAGAAAAACTAATCTTTGGTAAACGTATTTTTGTCCCTAATAATCTTGTGACATCCATGATAGAGGAGGACATTAACATGCACAGTTTAAGAATGTAATAAATACTCAAAAAACATTTATTGAAGGGATTAAATTCCAGGATTATTCAAATACAGAATAATATCTTGCATAAAGCAGATATAGAAATTTTCAGTTTGCCCTGATAACCTACTGTGGTAGGAGAGTGCTCGATATTAAAATGCCCCACTCTTTTTTCTGCATTTGTTATTGTTATTTCAGGATTTGCAAAATAGACTGTACCACCTTGTGTAATTGGGTAAATCTTAGTAAAGAGATAGTTAAATTGACACTATGTACAGAAGCATTGGAAGTAACATGTAAATATACTTTAACTAGCAAAACATGTAACAACTAATTTAAAGTTTATTATAGCCTTAGAAATATTAACAAATGTAACAAAAGACATTATAATAGGTCTACCTTTGCACAGAACCTAATGAGAAAGTGTTCTTTCAGTGTTCATGGGTGGCTCAGTCAGCTGAGCAACCAGCTCTTGGTTTCTGCCCAGGTCACGATAGATCTCAGGATCATGAGATCAAGCCCTGGGTCTGGCTCTGCACTCAATGGGGGGTCCTCTCAAGGTGCCCTTTCTCCCTCCCCCTCCTCCCCTCTCCCCACTCATATGCGCGTGCTCTCTCTCTCTCTCTCTCTCAAATAAATGAATCTTAAAAAGAGAGAGAGAGAAAGAAGAAGAAGAAACTATTCCTTCTGGAGCACCTGGGTGGCTCAGTTAGTTAAGCTTCCAACTCTCAATTTTGGCTCAGGTCCTGATCTCAGGGTTGTGAAATCAAGCCCCATGTTTGGCATGCAGCTGCTTAAGGTTGTCTCTCTCTCCCACTATCTCTGCCCCACTCCACCCTCTTCCTCTCTGAAAAAAAAAAAGTATTCTTTCTCACATCTGTATTAAAAACAAAATATTACATAGGACAGCTCCATTGCTCTTCGTGAGGAATTGACATGAGGATATTTCAGAAGCATAATTTTTTGGTATCTGGGTAGCTGGTGATCGTGGGTCCCGGGGCTCCTTAAAAAAAGAAAAAAAGTCTAGAGCTGCAAAAGAAATACATTTAAAGATATATAGCAATGTAAAAAAAAATTGACATATTTGATTTGTGGTATGAAATAAAATTTGTGACCCTCCAGAACATATTTCTTTGGAGATAATAAATGTGATGTCTTCAATACTTAATGTTGTCTCATAAATTAAAGGATATTAAAAATGTTAGTTACTCCACATAAAATGAATAAAGACCACAAGGAAGAAAATATAAATAACCAATTAACAGATCAAAAATTATTCAAGTTTCTAGTAACCAAAAAATTTAAAATAAAAATACTGAAACATTGGGCTTGTCTATCATATTGGTAACTGTTAAGATGAGAATAATATTCAGTGCCAAAACCAGGAGAGTGAGTCTGGCATTTCTTGCACCTTACTGGTAGCATACACATTTATTAAACGTTAGAGGAAATTAATTTGTCAATATGTATCAAGAGCCTATGCATGAAAAATCTGGTTTTTTTTTTCCATCTATGTGCATGGCACTGTGTAGACTTAGTACATTTTATTAAAAAATCAAATCAAATTAAAAACACAGCATGCATAACTCTGCATTATTCATTTCTTCTGACATAATTCTTTAATAATTACTAAATTTTGAGGAGAGGACAAGAAAATATATGTATATCCCCTTTTTCCATGTATTTGTTCAGTTCTGTGAAAGTTATACATCCTATGATTTTATATAAATTTTCAAATTTATAACAGTCAAAACTATATCAAAATGTAGAGTAGTTTACATTTCTACAATGTTTTCTTTTAATGTTTAAATTATTTCAGTTGTGTTTTTATGTGAAAGGAGAAGTGAATTCTAATTTTCTTGTACTATTATATGTTGTTATATTCCACTTGATTACAAAAGGTAAATTTGTGTCAAAAATTACTTTTGAAATTTAAATGATACATTTTCACATGAACATATACTTAAAACTATGAAGAAAGTGTTTTCTTTTTTTTCCATAAGACCTATTCTTTTGACCTGGGTCTGAATTGTAGGCAGAATTTTATTCATTGTACTCTAATTTTTAAAAATATAAAGATTAAAAAAAAATAAGGATCACATTTACTTCAATGCCTCATCCAAGCTGACTTTTTGGTAAGAGTTCTTACTCCCTCTGGGGTACTCTTTATTTCATTGGCCTATTTTAAGGACTAAATACACTCCTTGGAGGTATTAAATTTCTTTTTTTTTAACATTTTAAATTTCTACTGAAATTGGAAAGAAAGAGAAATAATACACAGGGAAATTATGCCTCTTTAACTCCTTTAAGACACCAAGAGGCACACACATAAAACTATCTTTTGAAATAATATTTATATCTTTTTGCCATGAAATACTTAGTATTTTCAAGATTCATTTTTACAAATTGTTTTTATTTAATGGGACCTGTAGGAAATTTAAGGTATTCAGATAGTTATTCAATTAATATATATGTTAATTTTACAGGTGTGCATACTTAGTATAAATATTATTTATTTCAGTTTTATTCATTTAATGAATTCCACAAAGTGATTTATAAAATTTTACTTCATTTTTTAACCATGAATGTGACTATACTTTTTTCATATAATGACCTTCATTTGGTCATTTTATTTTATAGGTATGACACTTATTTAATGAATATTCTACAGTTACATATTTATGCTTTTTCAACTTTGTTATACTATGTGTTACATTATATGTGTTATTACACACACTGCATGTGTTATTACACACATATTATACTGCTATTATATGTGTTATTTCACACATATTTTTCATAGAACTATTATATAAATAAGATAACATTCGAGAATAGGAAAAAGTGTCAAATAATTGCAGTGTTTTAAGATATTTGATACCTCTTGCCAAATTACTTTCCAACTTATACCATCTCTAGGACTAATAAAGGTATGAGAGTACCTTTGCTTATCCATTATTTCTTTGCCTTTTCAGCCTCTTCAGCATTTGGTCCTTAGGAAACTTTTTTCTTATGGAGAAATTCATTTTCTGTATTTCAGAAAATTCAATCTGCTAACAGAAGAAAGGAAAATGAATAGAGTAACCTACATATTACACTGTGATGCATGTTAGAAAGATAAAGTGGATCATATATCTGAATATAGAAAGGGATGGGAGAAAGCAGAAATACCTAACTAATATTCACAAGGCACTAAATATACATGAGGCACAGGGGGCACTAAATATTCATGACATACTAAATATACATGAGACATTCAATATTCTTGCAGTCTTAATTCAGCCAACATTTGATGACTGCCATCATGGCCCCATGAGTCCTCTGCCCTTGCAAGGAACAGTCAAACCTGTTTTTTCCTCGTATTCATACCATCAACACACCACGAGCGCTGCAAACCCCAAGAATCCGGTAGTGTCCTTTCAATTTAATTGTATTATATCCTTGGCCAGTTAAGCACCCATCTCTTTTGCTTTGCTTTGTGCTGTGTGCTCTAAATTAGCTCAAGTCATTCAATTTGTTCCGTGAGCCTTTCTGTTCCCTAACCTCTCATGTAGTTTGTCTGGTAGCATACTTGTACTTGGAGGTTACTTTTGTGCGAAGGTAATTTTCCGCATGACACTTTCTTACCTTTGTGAGTGTACATTTAAGCACTTTTCATACATTTTAAACATTTTTAGGTGGTTGGGTTTTTTCTGTTTTAGTTTTTGCTTTTTTTTGAGAGTGTGAGTGATGAGTGGGGCTGGGGTAAGGAGGGGCAGAGGAAAGAAGAGAGAGAATCTTAAGCAGGCTCCATATCCCGTGTGGAACCCCATGCTGGGCTGGATCTCACATCCCGGAGATCATGACCTGAGCTGAAATCAAGAGTGGGACGCTTAATGAACTGAGCCACCCAGGAGCCCCAATCTTTTAACAAGCATTTAAGTGAATGGTACAGTATTATTAACTGAAAGCACAATACTGGACAACTGGTCTTTAGAATTTTTCACATTGGAAAAGTCACCATTTTTATGAGTTTTTTTCCCCCTATATCTCACAGGAGTTCTGGGGATTAAGGAGAACAATAATGAGAGTATGTTTTGAATGGCAGAACTAGCTATGTGAGAGAATAAGGGATTTTAGTATTTGGGTTGTCACACTCTTTATTCTTGGCTTTCTGTTGGTGCACCAGAGTCAGCTGTTTTTCAGCAGTCTTAAATGTTGATAAAATAATTTTTTCCTCACTCTGTAGTAGTATAATCCCATAATGCTGAGCATACAATTGTATTATATGTAGTTAAAGGTGATGGTGTTTGCAAGAAAGCTCCTCACAAAGATAGTTTCATTTTGATATATCCATACATAGGACGAATGAACAATTCTGGGTTCCTTCTTTGCTACTGTTGAATTACCAGGAAAAACACAGAATGTGTTAGCTGCTGCTACTAGAATCCTCCCAGGATATATATCTATATATATACATATATATACATATGTATATATGTATGTATATATATATAGGATTCTAGTATGTATATATATATATATATATACATACCATAATAATATGGTATTATCTTATATGGAGATTAGGAAGCACATAGGAGAAAGGACTCACCAGTATGACAAGTGAGGATGACAAGCTATGGGCACATGGGTGACATGGGTGACTGTCTCCCCTCAGGAAGAATAATTCTCTGGTATTTAGAGTA
>ML098465.1:0-17827 GCA_003697995.1 Taxidea taxus jeffersonii | reverse complement strand
CAAACTGAAACAGGGATCACATACTTATATAGTAAAATTAAAGTTGTAAGACTCTTAGATCAAGTGAAATACTCTTATAAAAGTACTCACTGAACACAACCATAAAAGAGATGAACACCTAGTGTGGTTCCCATAAAGTAAACTTTATCAATCGATAATTTAACTGTAGTCTTGAAATAAGAGTGGTTTTATTATTAGTGGAATATATATTTCTTGAGGAATTGAGAGCTTGGAATTAAAAATAGAGCAGATGCCCTAGAACTCATTTAATCTATACATCCACCAAGTTTTAATTAAAATCTTTTATACGTACTATTTGCAAAAAGTATTTTTGTGGTAGCTATTGTATGGATGTTTTCTAGTTTATGGTTTCACACATATTAGGACCTAGCAGTTTCACCAGTTCCTTAGAAGAGTATCTTGACATAAAAGTCATTAGCTGCACAAGGAGGAAGACATAGTGAGTTACATCAGCAACTGCACATTTTAGATAAAGAACAGATTGCATGCATGTGTGGTTCTCTCACATGGTAATAAGAAACCTTGGCTGTCTCTTAAATTCCTATTGACTGAGGTCACAGTTGGGGCTACCCATGGGTATACCTGAGCTTGCAAGAAGGAATCATGTCACCTATAGCAGAGAGGAGGAAGGACTGAGAAAATGAGTACCACAACATCTGATACCCTTACCAAAGAATTCGTGGTCAGCGGGGCACATACAACGGAAGCTGACGTAACATTTCTGCTGCTGGGGTAGGGATACGTGATCTTGGGATTCATTTCAGCACCGAGTAACATTCATGAGTCATCGATTTGGAGTCTACAAAGCACTGAAGAGGGGCGCCTGGGTAGCTCAGTGGGTTAATGCCTCTGCCTTCCGCTCAGGTCATGACCTCAGGGTCCTGGGATTGAGCCCTGCAACAGGCTCTCTGCTCAGCGGGGAGCCTGCTTCCTCCTCTCTCTCTGCCTGCCTCTCTGCCTACTTGTGACCTCTGTCTGTCAAATAAATAAATAAAATCTTAAAAAAAAAAAAAAACACAAAAAACAGGGACGCCTTGGTGGCTCAGTTGGTTAAGCAGCTGCCTTCGGCTCAGGTCATGATCCCAGCGTCCTGGGATCGAGTCCCGCCTTGGCCTCCTTGCTCGGCAGGGAGCCTGCTTCTCCCTCTGCCTGCCACTCTGTCTGCCTGTGCTCACTCTCTCTCTCTAACAAATAAAAAAATCTTTAAAAAAACAAAAAAACAAAAAAAAACCCAAAGCACTGAAGAGCAATTTTTCTATCTTTACTAAAATTTCTCAAATGAGTTGGAGAATACAGTCTGAAATAAAAGAATGTATATAGCATGTCACAGAGTCAAATATGTTAAAAATCCATCTACCTTTGCTCATCTCCATGAAAAGTTCTAAATATCGCAGAAGTCCCCAGCCCTGACTAACCTTTCTGATTTCATCCAAAACATTTTTCTCTCTCAAAACATGAATTCCAGCTTAATAATATTATCTCCTGTTTCTTGTATATTATATTGGAGACTGGTTTAATCCTGCTCCGATGAAGCAAACTCATCATCCGTTACCACAAATGATCCCATAGTTTCAGCTAGAAACCTCCATATAAAACAGAGTGAGGTAGAGAAATTTGCTCTTTGTCCCAGACATACCAGCGGTAGAAAAATGCCTTGGGACTGTAAGTTTTCTCTTCTTTTGGTTTCCTTTCTTTTTCCCCTGTAATATCTTGTTCTCCCTCCCCACCCTTTATCCATTTTCTTTATGTCTTCTTTTCTTTTCTTTATTGTTTTTTCCTTGTGTAGATCACAAAAGTTTTCACAAAAGCAAAATAAACTAACCATCACTTAAAATTAAGTCAACAATCCTTACCACAGTCTGAAATGCTTTCTGTATTGCTTTCCTGTGTCAACCTACTGGAGCTTATCTAATTACAGGATGCAAAGTCCCTGAGAAGGATTAAAGTTAAGTCTTGGTATTAACTGGGGTGACAGTCATAGTCATGTAAACTTCACCAAATATACCCAAAGCATGCACACTCCCTCTTCTTTCTCTGTGTGTCTGTTTTTCTCTTTCTTTCTCCACTCCAGTTCTCTTAGTTCATTCCTGATGGTTACTTCTAAGTAAAATTATATACATACATATATATGGGTGAAAGAAAAAAGGTGAAAAACAAACGATCATTGGATTATTAGATTTCTGGAATCTAGGGATGTGCCTCACCAGAAAGTTGTGAAGGTAATGAAGCTGTTTTGAGGGCCTCATTCTCCTTGTGTTCTTTGAAACTGCCCCTTTCTATTTGTCTCTGTTATGTTTACATTTAATGCTTTGGGGGTAGAACAATTTAGACACACCTCTTTTCAAGTTAGAGCTTCACCCTTACCAGCTGCTCAATATCTTTCTCTGTTGCAGTTATCACATCTTGAAAATAAAAATAACAATGTCTATTTCATCGAACTGTAGGCATTAAATCAGAGAGTATATCTAACGGACTTCATGTAATACAGAGCAAACAAAAACCAGTCCACACATGTTTCTTATGTCCTCACGTGCCTTTCTTTATTGGAATATATTTTCCTGAAAAGGTCTACTATTAGAAAGCTATACTAAAAGGAGTTTTGTCACTGAATTGGTTGTCCTGAAAGACTTCAATTTTAAGCTTTATATGTAATAAAAAAGTATCAAATTTATTCTATATTAAAGGGGATTCTAAAATGTTTGAGCTGGTAGAATTGAGATATAATTTCTTTCAGTAAATCTTATCTGTTGGAGAGGATAATGTTTGAATATTTAGTTTTATTAGTCACAAAGCTTTCTTTCACTATATTCTTGTTAATAAAATCATTTAAATATATGAAACATGAAAGAAAAGTGAAACATTATGGTTTCCAAATCTTTACCTGGTTGTAGATTATCAACATCTGAATATCACAGTTTTACTTTAAACACAATGATGTTTTATATCCTGCACTAGACACCATAGGAACCATTAATCTCTATTTCTAATAAAACTTCATAACTAGTTAAGTGTAGTTGTTAAATAATTTCTTTTTATAGTAAAAGCTTTTACAATTAACAAGCCAGACACTGATTCAAGTCATTATCAATTTCTCTGTGATTATTATAGCTTCCATAATAATCTGCACTCTATTAACATGGATTTGGCTGTACTTTAAAGAGCAGCATCATTAGCTTTGGTTTCACAAAAAGATGAGAAGAAAGTAGACTTTTAAATTCACAGGGTCTCAGAGTTACAAACTAACACCAAATCTCTCGGAACAAAGACACAAATAATGTATTTAATTCTGAACACAACTTATTTTTGTTCCAAGCTAACTTTGGGAATTCGTATTCATTAATCATCATTACAATCATCTATTTCTTTTTTTTTTTTAAGATTTTATTTATTTATTAGTTAGAGAGAGAGAGAGCACAGGCAGACAGAGTGGCAGGCAGAGGCAGAGGGAGAAGCAGGCTCCCTGCCGAGCAAGGAGCCCGATGTGGGACTCGATCCCAGGACGCTGGGATCATGACCTGAGCCGAAGGCAGCTGCTTAACCAACTGAGCCACCCAGGCATCCCTACAATCATCTATTTCTTATTTAGATTTCAAATTTGAACAGAGTAACACCTAGAAACTCTGCAGTTACACAGCAGAAAACCTACTTAGTTATAATTAATATTTATCATCCAAAGAAAAATCGTCCCCCTAGGGGTGCCTGGGTGGCTCAGCGAGTTAAGCCTCTGCCTTTGGCTCAGGTCATGATCTCAGGGTCCTGGGATCAGGCCCTGCATCGGGCTCTCTGCTCAGCAGGGAGCCTGCTTCCTCCTCTCTCTCTGCCTGCCTCTCTGTCTACTTGTGGTCTCTGTCAAATAAATAAATAAAATCTTAAAAAAAATGAAAGTCCAAGAGGTACAGTCATGCCTCAGATATTTTGTAAATGTGGTTGAGTCTAGCCAAATAGTGACTAGGTAAGACAATAATGATATTTTATTAATTGAACAGATGAAAGTTCAAAATATAACTAAACATCTAGAAAAGAGCATGCATTTCCAGGAGAAGATTCAAGAAAATGATTAACTTTATACATTGTTACACATGAATTTATAATTTCTATGGTAAGGATTTCAGTTCTGTTGGAGCTAGATTAGTTCTTGGTGGATCAGCATCCTCATCTAATATAGAGAAACAAATCAAATCAAACACATATAATTAAATAAACAAAATAAAAATGAATAAAATACATCTGACAGATAAAACACAGGAAAATAAAATCTGTTGGAAGGAAGTAGACAGTTCCTGGAACAAAAAGAACCAGAGAGAATTCTGAAGGGAGAGAAACTCAGATATAAAGGATGGCTTCCTGAACACTTGAAACCCCCAGGGCATCTACTAGGCTAGACATTTGGGGCAGCTGGAAGTCTACCGCAGAGCCCAGAGGAGGGTTATTGAGAAAGGATGGGTAAAACAGAAGAATTACAGATGGAAATTTAGAGACTCATATACATAGCTCATGGCTAATTTCCTTCAGTACATTTACCAAATGCTGAGGTTGCATGGAGCACAGGTCTAAAGTTTTGCAGAAGAATTTTGAAGAACCTAAGAGACTGTTACCATTCTCATGAGGATAGAGATTAGAGGTTTTCACTGATACAGGAAAACCCTAGAGAATATTTACTATTTTTATTTAAAATTAAAAGCAAAAACAAAACAGAAACCTGGGAAGCAGTATAAATCAGAGGCGGACTCAGCTTTCCTAAACTTCAGCCCAGCCTTGATTTATCATAATCTCTGGTAAGAGTAAGATGATTAGCCTCTTCTCTATCTGATCTGTGAAATGAAGGAGAGAACTTTCTGAGATACAGAAAATAAGACATGAAAATAGTATACAAGCCTCTATAATATTTTAGAAACAAAGTGTCTGGAATTTGATCAGAGGGTAAAAAACATGTCAAAAGACAGGATCATAAGAACAAAAGCCAAAGGAAACAGAAAATATAAATGGACATCTATGTAAATGCAGATAGACATATATAGGTAGATAATAGCTAGATAGATTTAAGCAAAGTGACTAGAAACATCTAACACTAAATTAGATACAGTATAATATAAGATTAGAGAACTAAATGATATGACAATAGAAAATATTTGAACATTTGTATAGTGGAAAAATTATGAACATTGAAAAAAAAGTGTTGTAGAAATAGACTTAAAAGCATTACTGTTGATGAAGTCCAGAAGTAGAGGGCATAGAATACAAGAAAAAAAATCAATACCGGAACTGTTAAGATTCTAACAAAATTAGAATAATACATTATTTTGAAGAATTAGTTAAAATACTTTCAAGAAGTACCGAAATACTCCTTCAGTATGAATATAATGGTAACTCTACCTAGGTACATTCCAGTATGAGCACTGAAAATCAAAAATAACAAAAAATTAAAGCAGGCAGAGAAACAAAATCACATTTCCTTTAAAGCAACAACAAGGAAGCTGATGGCTGACCTTTCCATGGGTATGATGAAAGCTGGAGGAAATTGAATTAAATCTCCAAAGTGTTGGAAGCAATTGACTCTCACTTTAGCAATCACCTATATCCAGTGAAAATAGTTTTCAAAAGCAAAGATGAAATTGTTTTTGGACAATTAAAGACTGAAGGATAGTTCACAAGTTTAGAAAAACAAAAATTGAGACAAATTATCACTACATAATGTGTAACAAAAGAAATATGAAGTGAAGTTATTCCAGCAAAAGAACTTTTTAGCAGAAAACAGAGATATGCAAGAAGGAATGAGAGCCCCCAGAAAGGGCACATACAAATGAATATTGATTGAATACCGATTTACAAAACAACATAATGTCTTACGAATTTTAAATCTCCATGAAATATGATAAAAAATGGTAAATAAAGTTGAAGTTTCCTAGGTCTAGTATTACTGAGAGAGTGGAAAAAATGGTGCCTGGATGGCTCAGTCAGTTAAGCAGCTGCCTTGGGCTCAAGTCATGAGTCCTGGGACTGAGCCCTATATCACGCTCCCTGCTCAGAGGGGAGCCTGGTTCTTCCTCTGCCTGCCGCTCCCTTGCTCATGTTTTCCCTCTTGCTCCCTCACTCTCTGTCTCTCAAATAAATAAATAAAATCTTAAAAAAAGAAAAAAATGAAATAAAACAATTATATTAGACTATGAAGTGTCAAATATAAAATATTTTAAAAATATGTAGTGACCACTAAACAGGGAGTAAAAGATAAATTAGAAAACTAGCAAGGGAAATCTAAATAATAAAATTTTAAAAAAATATTTTATTTATTTGACAGTGAGAGAGAGAGATAGCACAAACAGGGGGAGCAGCAGGCAGAGAGAGAGGGAGAAGCAGGCTCCTTGCTGAGCAGGAAACCCAATGTGGGCTCGATCCCAGGACCCTGAGATCATGACCTGAGCCAAAGGCAGATGTTTAACTGACTGAGTCCCCAGGCACCTCTAAATAATAATTTTTGATTTACACATAGGAGGGAAGAAAAGGGAGATAAAAATCATAAGACAGATTAATTAAATGCCACAGAATTTTTGATGTATTTAGAAACCCAAATACATTAATATGTATGTTTTATGTAACTGAACCAAAAGTAGAAGACATAGATTGCCAGACTTCCTAAACAAAAGACAACTATAGCCTGGTTCTAAGAGATATTTTTAAATGTAAGGACACAGAGTGATTCTGACAGGATGGAAAGCCACAAAGCATGCAAACACTAATCAGAAGAAAGCCAAACAGCCCACAAAATGGACTCAAGGCAAGAAGGACTTAAATTGTTGTATTTCAAAATACGTTTCAAAATATGAATAATCTGTCAAAAGTTGACAGAAAATAAAGAGACAGACAAATGTATGATCCTAATGGAAGACTGCGTCAAGCAAGAAAAAAAAAAAAAAAAAAAAAAGAAAATGTACAGAAGATTTTATTATAATTAAGAAATTCAGCCTGTTAGACATATAGATAGTATGTGGATTCTTTTCCATAGCATATATAGTATTTTCTCAAGTTAACCTGCACTGTTATTAAAATTAATTCAATTAAGTATAATTAATTATTAATTCTTAATTTAATGATTTAATTACTGAGGGCATGGTCTCTGATTATAGTGAAATTTATCTAAATGATAATCAGAAAATTCCCTATTTCTCAGAAATTAAACAAAATGCCAATAAATAACTGAGAGATCAGTGAAAGAAATGTGGTGGAAATTGGAAAAAAAGTTAAATCAAATGGAATGATGATATGACTCTTGATATAACTTAGTCACACAAGCAGGAAGGAACACTTTCTAAGTTTCTGGGTTCAATTAAGCCTGACAAAGGAATTTAAAAGGAGAAAATTACTGACAAAAGTTACTGAGCAAAGTAAATGCAAAAAAAATCTCAACAAAGAATACCAGTAGAATTTAGAAATATATACGCATATATTCAAAGTCTATAAGTGTATGTTTATGTATTTATACACACTATGTGTTTACTTAAAATTTACTACATATGTATATATATACACACATACACATATGAAAATCTAACAAACTAAAGTTTATTTTAGGATTGAAAGGTTGGTTTAACATTAGAAAAAATAATCCATACAATTCACCACATTTTAGAAAGGACAAAACTCATTCAATTAACTTGATAGTTACAGAAGAGATAGTTGACAAAATTCAATATACTTTCTACAGTGTACTGTCCCCAAAAAACACACACAAAAAAACTTTTAACAAATCAGGAATAGCAAGGTACTTCCCTAACCTGAAAGGAAATTCCTAGCAAGAGCTCCTACAAAACAGAAACATATATTTGATGAAGACTTCATGAAAGGAATGGCCCCTCCTCTTGCCATTACTGAACATTGATTTGAATCATGTCTGTGCCCAAATAGTCATGAATACGAATGCTTAGAGAAGCGTTATTCTCCATGGCCACAAACCTGGAAACATTTCCAATGTTCAAATGAGCTAGAATGTATAACTTCTGGTCTATTCATTCAATGGAATAGTGTAACTTAATAATGATGAATAAACCACATTTACCCACAATGACATGAAGCAGTGACATGGAGGAATCTCACAAAAGAACTTGAATGGACAAAACATAGTACAAGAGTGTGCACATATATTATACACATTATATGCTGTTGGTGCAGAGAGTGTGCGCACTTGGGTGATGTAGCTGGGACACAATAGAAGGAGCTTTGAGAGTTTAGATAATCAGTTCGTTTTTTTTATCTTGGTGCTGGTTACATTATGGTTTCATTTCTGCAAATTCATCAAGCTGTATGCTTTTACATCGTATACACTTTCCATGTGACTATTTATTTAAATTAAGTTTATTTAAAATAACATAAAATAAAGATTCTGAGGGAATAGAGTGGTAAAATCAAAATATATCAGATTTAGAGGCTAATTTCATATTGTAAAGGCATAAAAGGAAAGATGATCGCACACTTATTTTGTGTAATTATTCTGCATAAAAAGAAGCTGCTTCTTTTGATCCTATCTCTTTGTATACGTATATGTGTATGTGTACGTGTACATGTACATGTATGGATATGGATATGGTCATCTCTTTCTGATGCACAGATCATTCCTCATTTCTGTGGAAAAAACCCTCCACTTTAAGATGAGGGTAGCGCAATTAGTGTAATCAAATCATAACTCAAGTTTAGATCTGAAACCTATTTATTCCAGCATGGTGGATGATGCTGCTTGTGAATTTCAAACTATTTAATATTAGCCTCATTGCATTTCTCAGTAGTTGGTCTTGAAACATGAGGCAATGCTTTCTTTTGCCAGTGTTCACAACAGACTTTATACAAAATTTAATTAAAAAATTTTTAAAGAATTTTCATCCCTAACCATCCTGTTCCTTATTCCTTTTCAATGGAATGTGTAACACAGTATATACTAGAAAGGACTTAAAGTGTACACACACACACACACACATGTGTTTACTTCAGCAGTAGAAAACATTTTTCACCTGTAATCTAATTGTGAATAATCTATATGTAAAAGTAGCCATTAATGTAGTTCTTTATCTTTTTGGAATAATGTGAAAAATACTGGACTTTTAAAACTATGATGAATAATATTCTTTGCTTTAATCAAAACATATATCTCAACTGTTGTTAACCTACCATACTAAAATTGAACCTAATAAAATATTCTAAGCATGTGTAAAAAAGTTTAATGACAAAAAAATGTTTTTCATCTACATCTTCTCCTTAAGAACCATGAGAGCTAACCATGTAATAAATCTATTTTGCAAATGTTATGCTATTTTTTGCCTTTTTTTCAAATTTCATTAAGTTTCTCTATGTATATCACTAATGAATACATACAATAGCTATTATTACATTTTATTATTTATTTATTTATTTATTTTTATTATTACATTTTCACATAAAGAAATTAAAAATTATATTCAAGGATATGTCAGATTTTTTCTAAAGTACTTTTGTTTTTATAATAACTTTTAAAAAATGAGTTACAATAGTGTAAAATTTTGTTATGTCTTCTGTAACAAGTTACAATTAGCACTTCCATTTATATGTTTATATATATGTTAATATGTTATTAAATTATACCAAAGATATATGATTACTGAATATCAGTAGAGCATTTGAGATAGAGATAGAATAATATGATGACATATTATGAGGGGTAATCCTGTAAATTTTTCCCATACCAGCTTGCTCATAAGAAATGTTTATTGATAAAATAAAGTAGAAATTACCTTCAGAGAAAATTCCAGTATTCAGCACTATTTGTGTATGGCAAGAAAATGCTCACAAAAATTATAATGCTACCAAGCTAAAGCAATTAATGTATTTATTGATACAGGTAGGGGTGCATAGATTTTTAAGGATTTTTTTTTTGTCAGAGAGAGAGAGTGCACACAAGCGGGCAGAGTGGCAGGGAGAGGCAGAGAGAGAAGCAGGCTCCCCGCTGAGCAAGGAGCCCGATGTGGGACTCGATCCCAGGATCCTGGGATCACGAACTGAGCCGAGGGCAGTGGCTTAACCCACTGAGCCACCCAGGTGCCCCTAAGGATTTTTGAACTCTTTCATGGAGACAAAAGTAGAGATGCATTTGTGTGTTTTAAACAAGATGCTAATGAAGTAGGCTGGTATTTCTGAAGATTTTCTTTGGCAAGGTGACAAATGGATTGAACATCTATATGACCGAGCTACAATGCATTTCAATGATGATGTTTATTTGATAGATTAAATTTATGTCTGTGGAAAAAAGTATTAAAAGTAGTAATTGATATGTTTATGCATTGGAAGACTACACTTGATTTTAGCCAGAAGGCTGAGAAGCGATTATGCATGGAAGACTGAATATAGGTAAGATGTCCATGCTCTTTTATTGGTCGATAGCCTAAAAGTTTTTATCAAAATTTAAGCAAGTTTTTTTTTTTTTTGGTAGTCACAGGAAGGTTTTTTGTATTGAAAGAGAGGCTCTACAATAGCCAAAACAATTTTGAGAAAGAGGAATAAAGTGGGAAGAGTGACTCTCCCTGGAGTTGAGGCTTCCTAGATAGCTAGAGTGATGAAGACAATGTGCTTTTGGCAGAGAGAAACAGAGGTCAATGCATTCTCAGAGCTCAGAATAGGCCCATATAATATGTCCAATTGGTTTTTGACAAAGATGCAAAAGCAATTCAATGGAGGAAAGAGCCTTTTCAACAAACTATGCTGGAGGAAGTGGGCATCCATAAGAAAAAAAGAACAGAGTATAAGCCTCACACCTTATACAAAAATTAACTCACAATGAATCATGAGAGTGCCTGGGTGGCTCAGTAGATTGAGGGTTTCACTCTTGATCTCAGCTCAGGTTTGCTCTTAGGGTCCTGAGTTTAAGCCCCATGTTTGGCAACATGTTAGGCATGGAGCCTACTAAAAAAGAAAAACACAAACAAAACAAACACAAACAAAAAACCCAACAACAAACCATGAACTTAAATATACAATAAAAAACAGTAAATATTCTAAAAAAAAAATTAGGAGAAAATCTTTGGGACCTATGACTACGCAAAGAGTTTAAGACTTGTTATCAAACACACAATCCATAAAAGGGAACTCCAAAAAATTGGATCTCAGTAAAAGTAAAAAGTTTTGCTCTGTAAAAATCCTGTTAGAAGAATGAAAGGACAAAATAATATATTTGCAAGTCACATATCTGTCAAAAATATCCTTTTAACTATAATATATAAAGAATTCTTTAATGTCAACATTAAGAAACCAAATATCTAATAAGAAAATGGGCAAAAGGTATAGACAGACATTTCACAGAGAGGATATACCAAGAGAAAATAAATATTTGAAAACATGTTCATCACTGGCCATTACAAAAAGGGAAAATAAAATCATTTAGCATTCACAAGATTACTCTTTTTTTTTTTAAGATTTTATTTATTTATTTGACAGACAGAGATCAAAAGTAGTCAGAGAGGCCACAAGATAACTCTTTAAGAGAACTCTTAAAAGGTCTCTAGAGGTAATCAGCAGAGCACCAACTGGGGAAACTGTTCATAGAGAGGATAGAAACATATGAAATTCTTAAAGAGTACATGGTACTCACATAGGGCCAGGAATCGTGCTTATTCCTACCAGCCAGACTAGAAAAATCTCATAACTCATAGGACTTTGATAAAGTTTGGAGATGGGTCTTGCCTTAGGAGTGGTGAGTAATTCACCTTAAACTAAATACTGCTCTAGTCTTGCCAAACAAACATAAAAGATAAAACACAAAGAGATCAAACTATTTCTGAGTAACACTGCACACCAGCATGAAATGTGAGAATATTTGTAAGAATAAAAAAGCCATCCAGCAGCCAGCAAAGTAAAATCCAAAATGTCTGGCATCCAATTAAAGAGGATGAAGCATGCAGAGATTCAGGAAAATATAACCTGTAAAAAGAAAAATAAACAAACAATCAAAACTAACTGAGAACTGACATATATGTTAGATTTGGTGAAAAAGAATATGAAAACAGTTATGTTAAAATAGTTAACTAGAGACATAGAGGAAATAATAAAAAGACCCAAGTACAACTTCTGAGATGACAAATATACTGAGTGTAATTGACAGCAGATGACACTGAAGGAGAAAAGAATTAGAGAACTTGAAGACATAGCTATAGAAACTTTCCAAAATGAAACATTCAGAAGAAAACAATTAAGAAGTTAAAGTGTAAAAGCGAACTTTTAGACAACTTCAGGAAGCCTAATATATGCATAATGGTGATCCCCAGAAGAAAGGAGAGAACAGGGAGGCAGAAAAAACACTTGAGAAATAGTGACTGCAAATTTTCTAAATTTGATAAAATATATAAATTCATGTTTTCCAAGAAGCTCAATAAATCTTAAGCACAGAAACATAAAGAAAATTACACCAAAGTACATAATCAAATTGCTCCAAGTGAATGATAGTCTTTTTAAAAAAGATTTTCTTTATTTATTTTAAAGGGGGGAGGTGCAAAGAGAGAGGGAGAGAGAATCTCAAGCAGACTTTGTGCTCAGTGCGAATGGAAGCCTACACGGGGCTTGATCCCATGACCCTAAGATCATGACCTGAGCTGAAACCAAGAACTGGAAGTTCAACTGATGGTGCCACCCAGGTGCCCCGAGTGTTAGGTGATGATCCCAGGGTTGTGGGATCGATCCCTGCATCAAGTCCCACACTGGGCTCCCTGCTCAGTGGAGAATCTTAAAAGCAGCCAGAAGAAAAAACAAAACAAAACAAAACAAAACATATTACTTACAGAAAGCAGATAAAGATGACAGATTTCTCACTGGAAATAGCATAAGCAAGAAGAAATTGAAGCAACATCTTTAAAATATTGAAAGAAAAAGATAAAAAAAATACTTTGTCAACATAGAATTCTATATCCAGCAAAAATAAATTTTACAAAGGAAGACAAAATAAAGTCTGTCAGACATAAAACAATGAGCACACCTGTCAATCAGAAGGAAAATAATACCAGGTGGAAATGTGGACCTGCACAAGGAGTAAAAAACATTGGAGAGAAGTATATGGCTAAATACTTTTTTATTATTTAAATTTCTTTAAAAGGTAATTCATAAAATGGAAATAATAGCAATGGGTTCTTGGGTTTATAATGTATGCAACATTAAAATATATAACAACAGTATCACAAAAGCCAGGAAAAAAGAAATGGAACTATACTGATGTGAAATCCTTAAGCTACACTTTTGATATAAAATTGTAGGAAGGTGGATATATTCAGAGGTGTACACTATAAACCCTAGACCAATCAAGATAATAACAAAAGAAACAGACAAAATGGAATCATAAAAATACTAGTTCTTCCAAAGACAGAAAAAGAGGAAAAGAGAAAGAATGGATGAAGCAAACAGAAAACAAATAGCGAGGTAGTATAAATTTACACGTATAATTACATTAAATTTTAATTATCTAAATATTTTAGTTAAAGGCAAAGATTGTCAGGTTGCATAAAAAAAGTAAGACCCAGGGGTGCCTGGGTGGCTCAGTGGGTTAAAGCCTCTGCCTTCGGCTCAGGTCATGATCTCAGGGTCCTGGGATCGAGCCCCGCATCGGGCTCTCTGCTCAGCAGGGAGCCTGCTTCCTCCTCTCTCTCTCTGCCTGCCTCTCTGCCTACTTGTGATCTCTGTCTGTCAAATAAATAAATAAAATCTTAAAAAAAAAAAAAAAAAGGTAAGACCCAGCTGTATCGTGGGCGGGCTGGGGAAACCATCTCCATGTTAAAAAAAAAAAAAAGACATAGGCTATGATTTAAAAGGGTGGAAAAAGGAATAGGATACTTGTAGTAATTAAAGGAGACTTAAGTTATTATATTAATAGCAGACAAATACCACTTATTTATTTTTTAAGATTTTATTCATTAATTTGACAGAGAGCGAGCACAAGTAGGGGGAACAGCAGGCAGAGGGAGTGGGAGAAGCAGGCTCCCCACTGAGGAGGGAGCCCAGTATGGGACTTGATGCAGGGATTGATTCCAGGACCCTGGGATCATGACCTGAGCCGAAGGCAGACGCTTAATGACTGAGCCACCCAGGCGCCCCAGACAAATACCATTTAGAACACATTCATACATGAATGATACATAGACACCCCACTCACATACGCACAGATTTTATCCCTTTATAACAGACGCAAGAGTTTTTATTATTTTTTTAAGATTTTTTTACTTATTAATTTGACAGACAGAGATCACAAGCAGGCAGAGAGGCAGGCAGAGAGAGAGGAGGGAAGCAGACTCCCTGCTGAGGAGAGAGCCAGATGCGGGGCTCCATCCTAGGACCCTGGAATCATGACCCGAGCCGAAGGCAGAGGCTTTAACCCACTGATCCACTCAGGCGCCCCGAGGCAAGAGTTTTTAAAACAATGTTTCATATGCTTCTGCTTTTCTTGAGCCAGGAAAGTTCTTTCAGGATTCCAAAATCTGGCTTTGGTTTTGAAGACCAAGATTTGGAGA
This sequence comes from Taxidea taxus jeffersonii, assembly GCA_003697995.1. Taxonomy (NCBI): domain Eukaryota; kingdom Metazoa; phylum Chordata; class Mammalia; order Carnivora; family Mustelidae; genus Taxidea; species Taxidea taxus. The sequence continues at coordinate 3,305 of ML098465.1, read as the reverse complement.
ATCAAAAGCCCAGAGTTTATAACATCAGCCACTAAGCAGAGAAAAGAGTAAGAATGTGAGGTCAGAGCAGTTTTCCTACAACTAGAAGAGGAGATACTGGTACTTTTAGCCTGTGGTGAAGAAACACATCGTAGGGGAAAGAGTTAGGGTGTCTTTGGAGGAGAGTGGGAAGTGTGCTGGCACAACAATTGGGGAAAGCTGATTTCTAATTGCAAAGTTGTAAGAACACAGAGATGCCCCCCTGAGTGTTACAACTAACAGTTTAAAGTGACAAAAGAAACAGCAAGTGCATAAAAGGAAACTGGGTCTGAAGTAAAAGTTTAATCAGTAGGATTATATTTGGGATATTAATGAGGAGAATTAATGACTATAAGTCTCAGTAAACCCGAAATATTTAAATTAAGTTTACAGTGGTCCAGAAGCACTTTAAGGCTAAAACTCAGAGTTCCTGAAAAATCAATCACTGTGAACCTTTTTCATCAGGAAGCTTATTTAAAATAAGTATATGTGAGGGAAAAAATGGCACTTGCTTTCACTGAGGGAGTGTTATTTTAGGAAATTTTCTATGTGGTGAGGCATTTTACATATGCAGTAGTAATCATAGTTATTATAGTAACATAATAGTGAACACTTGGAATCGCCAGTGAGGCATGGGGGTAGTTAATTTACATGTTTTCCATTTTATTCTTCTCCACATGTGTCAAGGGAAGTATTTTTATCGCCATTCCACCTATGAAGTGACTGCTACTCGGTGACATATCTAAATGGTTTGATTAGAATGTGGCAAATCAGACTCCAACCAATCTAACTCCAAGACCTCACCTTTTCAACAGGATGACAGATCATGAGCCTGTAACTATTAAAACTAAAAGAAAATAGCATTGCCAAAACAATAGTTTCCCATATGAACAGTATGATCACTTTTGCACGTGCAGCTGAAGGCAAAATTCTTCTCATCTAGTTTCTGGGGACTATATATAGGTAGTGAGAGTTCCATCTACAATGTCTGAGATTTAAATTTGACCATCACGCTAACCTTAATTTCAATCTACTACAACTTTCTCCTCTTCGAGCTGCAACAAACTGATTCTGACCAGCCGGTTCTTCCCGGCTCCTATTTCTCTCATGTTTTTACTCAGTATCAGCTTTCCTTTGCTGATAGTCTGACCCTGAGCTCAACTCCTGTTCTGATCGCAGGGCCCTCTATCTATATCAGCCATTTGAGATCTCAGTAGGGGTCATTTGGTTGCAAAGAACAGAGGCTCATTCAAGCTGTTTAAATAAAGGTGTGATTTATAATTAGAAGTCACGTGGGCTGAATTGGGTATAAGAATTCCTTCAGTAAATGAAGCATCTCTGGAGACCAGCTATACTCTGTCTCTTTCTCAAGAAGAGAGAGGACAGGCTATTAGTGAAGATGGTTTCACTTCAGTCCTCATTGGAATGACCTATGAGCTACTAGCTCTTGGAAAATTGTATCGTTTTCCTCTTCTGTAAAATATAGATCATAATAGCACCTACACCTTAAGCGTGTGATGATTAAATGGTTATAGCATATGTGAAGCTATTATATTTTGCCTGGACCGCAAGCCACCTCAAGTATGTGTGAATTTCACTACTACTTTGCATAAACTTCATAGTCACCTTTTAAAAAAATTTTTTTTTGTTGAGGTGATAGTCACAGAATATAAACTAAAATTACATTAAATATGTACATTCTCCATGTTGTGCAACCAGCACCTCTATCTAGTTCCAAAACATTTTTATCTCCCCAAAAGAAAAAACCCATAACCGTTACATAATCTATCTCCATTCGCCCCTCCACCCATTTTTTTTAGAAAATTGTATTTTCTAAATTGTATTTTCTATTTAAAAAATACTACATACAATTAACATAAAATTTACATCTTAACTATTTTAAGGGTACTGTTCAGTAGTGTTAACTGTGCTCACATTATTCAACACATCTTTAGAAATTTTTTATCTTGAAAACATAAAACTCAATACCCATTGAACAACAACTCCCCATCTCCCCCTTCCCCAGCCCTTGGCAACCACCATTCTACATTCTGTTTCTAGAAGTTTGACTATTTTTGAGGCCTCATGTAAGTGGAATAATACAGTATCTATTTTGGGGGGACTAGCTTACTTCACTTAGCATAATATCCTCCAGGTGCATCCATATTGGAACATCTGGCAGGATTTTCTTCTTTTTTTAAAGTCTGAATAATATTCTATTGCACATATTTACCATATTTTCTTTATCCATTCATCTGTCCGTGGACATCCAAGTTGTTACCAGCTCTTGGCTCTTGTGACTGACTAATGCTACTATGAACATGGGTGCACTTATAATCATTTTTGACTTTTAACTTTATCTGCAAGGTTTCATTATTCTCCTCCTACGACACACCTGCATACTGTTTCTCCCAATTCTTAGTATCTTTCTCTACCTCATAGACTTTGCTTATAATAATAATAAACATTTTAAATTAATCAGTATCAGTCTGATTTCATTAGATGACATTATGAAGTATCAGATTTTTGTGGCAGATTTATTACCCTTGCATAACAGTTATGCTTGTTTCAGTAGCAAGGTACAAAAAAATGCAACTCAAAGCCTATGTCTGTGACCCTCTATTTTTGTGCCCATGCCAGGATTTTATTGTATCGTAAATATCATATTGCTGATTATCTCTTAACTTACCATTTATTGTATCTAGGATCCAAGCCTATCAAAGCTTTCCAACTTATTCTTCCCTTATTTGATAGCCTTTTTCTTATTTACTAATGGGTTATTTTTCAATCTTGTGGCTTCAATGACTTCATTCCATTAAGTTACTTGTTTTCCAATTTAAGAAAGCAACAGAAAACTAGAGAATATTTGAAATGAAATGTGCTGGTCTTCTCCAGCTTGATCTAGATTTACACACATGCACACTGGTACAGAGAGTGAAATATATATGGCCATTGAGCAAGATATAACTGTAATTAGAGAGAATATTAATCAGAAGATCTACAATCTCATGTTAATGCACATAATTAAATGCCTATAAAATAGTTATTCTGCATATGCACATGTATGCATGATTCTTTTGCTTATTTGAACTGAACATTTTTTTTAAAGATTTTATTTATTTATTTGAGAGAGAGAATGAGCGGTGGGGCGGGGCAGAGGGAGAGAGAACAAGGGCAGCAGACTCTTGCTGAGCAGGAAGACCAACACGGGGCTCGATCCCAGGACCGGGGGATCATGATCTGAGCTGAAGGCAGACACTTACCCGACTGAACCACTCAGGTGCCCT
>RCUC01114190.1:0-12256 GCA_003697995.1 Taxidea taxus jeffersonii | reverse complement strand
CCCGAATTGCTAAGGAAATGCTGAAATAGAATTTTGATATTTTTCTTTTTAATTTGTAATGGAACTTGAATCCAAAATCACACATGGGAAAATAAACAAAGGTGTCTTTGAGAATTTACAGAAATGAAGGGATGGACTAAGAACTTAGGACAGCAAAGGGATATGAAGATAAAAAATAATAAATTCGAGTTTATTTTCATTTTTGAAGTTCCTCCAGTGTAGTGGTTCTTTTTTTTTTTTAGAGAGAGAGAGAGAGCTCACACGCACACATGCACCAGTGGGGCAGGGCATAGAGGGAGAGAGAGAGAATCGTAAACAAGCCCCAATCCCAGTGGGAACCCAATGTAGGGCTTGATCTCACAACCTTAAGATTATGACCTGAGCAGAATCCAAGAGTTAGGTGCTTAATCAACTGAGCAACTCAGGCGCCCCGAAAGTAGTGATTCTTAACTTGTTTTTAGATTATACATCTTTTTGAGATATGAGTCCTTACCCCCCAAATGAACCTGACCTATTGTATAAAATAGGCTCATGGCCCTTCTCAGGCCTCTCCACCGACACCTCTCAGCTTAAGGGCCTTTGTTCTATAATAACTGCTTTAACTAAGAAGTTCAATTGGTTATTGGTCATTTCTGCCTGTCTTAACAAAGAGCTACATTGCTTTGTTTGGTGTTAGAAGGCTAATATGAATAAGTCATTGTATTTCTTTTCCTTCCCACCCCCCAACAGAGTTTTGCAACTGTCACCGGTGGACTTCAGAGTTCCAGAGGGAATTTGACCTCATGACTCAGACCTCCAGCTTCAGGTATGACATGATCCCAGTAATATGGGAACCTCAGAGTCTGAAACACAATTAATAGATTGAGGCCCCTAAGACTTCAGACTTATCAGATTCAAAATTTTAAGTAACATGTTTGAAATATTTAAAGAAAAAAAACCCCAAACATACTGTATCAAAATGTGAGCAAGAGAGAAAAATAACAAATGACCAAGCAGTTTGGAGAAAGAACTAAAATGAGTTTTTAGAAATCATCATTCTCTTCAAAGTGCTGAGAGAAAATTAACTGTTAAAACCTATCTACCAAGAAACTATCTACCAAGAAAAAGTACCCAATAAGGATATTTACAGATAAATCATGAATGAGTTTACCACCAACAAGCCTTCACTAAAAGAATAAAGAGTGTTTTAAAAAGAAGGAAAGGGGCGCCTGGGTGGCTCAGTGGGTTAAAGCCTCTGCCTTTGGCTCGGGTCGTGGTCCCAAGGTCCTGAGATGGAGCCCTGAATCGGGCTCTCTGCTCAGTGGGGAGCCTGCTTCCCCACCCCCACCTTTGCCTGCTTCTCTGCCTACTTGTGATCTCTGTCAAATAAATAAATAAAATCTTTAAAAATAAAAATAAAAATAAAAAGAAGGAAAATGATTCCAGACAGAAGGTATATTAGTTTTTTATTAGCTGTTGTAACAAATTGCCAGCAATGTTGTAGCTCAGAAAAACATGAAATTTTCTTCCATTTCTTCAGGTCAGAACTCTGATCCGAGTCTCATTGGGTTAGAATCAAGATGCCAGTTAACAAGGCTGCTGGAGGTTCAGGAGACAAACTGCTTCCTTGCTTTCACTACCTTCTAGAAGCTTCCTGCATTCCTTGACTGGTGGTCCCTTTCTCCATCTTCAAAGCCAGTAATGGGTGTTGGGTCCTTGTCATATGATATCACTCTGACTCCTTTTCTGTCTCCCTCTTCTACTTTTGAAGGACCCCTGGGGTTACATTGAGCCTACTGAGATAATCCCGAATAATCTCCCTATTCTAAGGTCAGCTGACTAGCAGCTTGCTCTCTTCCACAGTTTGCACTTCTGGGCAGAAAGAGGTTCATGTGCTGGCCAGACAATAATGCTCCCGGTACTCCTGTGGCACTGGAGCAAGTTCTTCACCTGGTAGGAGGCTGATAGGTGTGCCTGAGAAAGCCACAGTCCTTCTCCTGGCTCTGTGTCCTTCCCCAGCTACCCCCCACCTTTGGACCTCTGATTGTTGATTGTAAAAAGCCTCTGGTAATTGAAGAGATGAAAACCTCACCTATATAAAGCATCTGGTATGATGCCCAACACAGGTGGGCATTTCACAAGTGTTCCCTCCTTCCAGCCCCTCTGGGGAAGTCCATTTTCTCTTGGCTGGGCCAGCTCTTGCTTCCATCGTGTCATCAGGTCCATACTAGTGCCCTGTTGGACATGGACTCTGGGTATTAATTCTTGGCCTCTGTTCTGTCTACAGACTTCTCTGATATTTATTTACCTGCATCTGTCCGTCCATTTGCCAAATGGAGGTGATCACATTGGCCCTTTGCCAGCGGGAGTACCTGAAAGGTTTAGGTTTCCGGCCATCCTCAGAGATTGGAGGTGGTCTTATCCTGCCATTTCTTAGATCCCATACTGTTCTTCCTGCACAGTAAGAATTCCATCTGTTATTTGTAGAGGGGTTAGCGATTCATAAGGCACATTGAGCAAAATGTAGATCAAGTATGAGAATCCCCATTTTAGAGCTGGGAAAACTGAATCCCAGAGAGGAAGAAAGGCTCCTCTGGGAAACAGTCAGTGACTAGATGGCAAGTGAGGGTCTTCTGTCCTGAGGTTTCCTGACTACCCATCCAGGGCTTTGCTTGGGAAGGAGACATTATGGGGAAGCAGGCTCTGAGTCAGACAACTCTGAGCCTCAGTTTCCTCATCTGTGAAGTGAAGATAATAGTAAAACAGGCTGAAGTTGTGAAAATTCAGGCAGCTAGTCCCTTTGGTAGCATGGTGCCTGGCATTGGACACTGCCCGCTGTAGACGCTGGCGGGGCTGCCCAGGCCCGCCCCTGCCCCAGGACAACGGCCTCCACCCGCACAAGTCACGTCTGCTCTCCAAGGGAAGCCCGCATCCAATGACCTTTCAGTGTGGGGTGTGGAGACCCCGCTTTCTTGCCAGGCCCGCCCTAGCTCCAGACGTCCTAGGGCAAGGGCTGAGCCTGTGTTCCGACTGCTCAGCTTGTCAGCTCCCTCGGCTTGGTCCTTCTTTCTTCACACCATGGAGAGGCAGATCCTGAGCTAACTCCCCAGTAAGTATAAGTACCCTGCGCGCTAGTCCCCGTGTCGTGCTCAGCTCTGTGTGCATGCATGAAAATCATCCTCATCAGGTGGGAACCGCAAAGGGGAGTGGGTTTGCATGGAACCATCCACACAAAGTCCTCTTCCCGGGGTAGCAGAGAAGCTGGCCTGGGTATGTGTGCGTCCCGTGTCCTTGCAACAGACGAGGATGGTGAGGCTCTCCTGGGTTCTAAGTCCATGACCCTGGACCCCCGTCCTGGGACCCGACAGCTGGGGAAGCCTCCAGGTGGGGGCAACCCCAGAATCTGGGCCGTTCTGTTCCTGGGCACAACCTTCTTTCCCCAGTGATGCAACCCTTTGTAACAGACCACAGGGCAATCGTGTTCCTGTTACTGAGCACGGAGAGGCTTGCGGCTCGGTCTCTCCAGGAATTCTGACGCACCGCAAGGCCCTGCGGTTGGAATGCTTCTTTCCTCATAAAAGCCCCGGGCCTCAGAAAAGGAAGATTTCTCAGGGGACTAACGTTTGAGGTAGGACTTCCCAGGACCCAGCCACCCTGTTACACTTAACAACCAACAGAGAGATCCATTTTACCTCAAGTTATTTGGGGGAGGGGGAATAGGACCCCTTAATTACCATCTGCTCCCCAACTTCTTCTCCCCCAGGTATAAGAGGGAAAATGCAAGTGGAACTCTTGCCAGCCTTTTCCCCATTTCTTTTTTTTTTTTAAGTATCTATTTTTTTTAAAGATTTTATTTATTTATTTGACAGACAGAGATGACAAGTAGGCAGAGAAGCAGGCAGAGGTGGGGGGGAAGCAGGCTCCCCGCTGAGCAGAGAGCCCGATTCGGGGCTCCATCCCAGGACTCTGGGATCATGACCTGAGCTGAAGGCAGAGGCTTTAACCCACTGAGCCACCCAGGCACCCCCTTTTCCCTACTTCTAACCAGACTGCCATCTCAATGTCCCCTGTCAGAATTCTGGAGCCCCTAATGCTGCCCCAAATCTAGAGCCCTTGATGACATGGTTGGGCGAGCACCTAGAGGCCAGGGGCTCTGTGACTCTATAGGCTGCTGCCACTGCTCTTGTTCTCGAATGCTACCCCTCAGCTCTGCTTGCCTAAACCCCTTTCACTGCGGAGCTCTTCTTCCTTCCTCCTCCCCTACCTGTCCCATCTCGCTCCCCTGGCTGCTCCCCCAAGCCTGATTAGGCTGCCCCTGCTCTGTGCTCCCACAATACCCTGTGCTTCTTGTGTCCACGCACATACCACCCTGCGATGTAGTTTTCTGGGGGTGTGAACACTAAACCCATGAGGACAAAGACACACCTGCCCCACTTACCTCTGTCCCCTCAGGATCTAACATAGCCCCTGGCAGTGGTGGGGAGGGGTAAGGGAGGGGAGAAGTCTTCATGGAGTGGATGCACATTAGGTTTTGCTATGATGGCTGGTTGTTTTCACAAGGGACCAAATCCCACCTTGAACCTGCTGGCAGCTTCTACCGTTTGGCTGCTATGAGAGCCAGATGAATTTCTCCTCTCACCGAAGTTCAGCTTGAATAATACCAGGAGGATTCCCATGTCCCAGGCACTGTGGCTGAGGAGGTCCTAAGGGGGCTGGGCTGGGCAAAGCAGAGGCAACTCAGCACCATGAGGCGAGGGAGCTGGCGGAAGAAACCTCAGGCCCTGGGAGCCCCGGACCCCCGTGGCAGAGCTGTGTGAACTGCTGTGTCCTGTGCCCGATCTGGGGAATGACTTCCCATTGTCAGCCGGTGCCTTGCTGGAGTCTGTCGCCCTGCATTTTCATATGGATCCACTCCTCAGCTCCCTTCTGTGTTGCTTGTTGGCTCTGATAGGATTGTTTCCTTGAAGGCTTTGGTTGCAGGAGACAAACGTGCTTGAGCTAGCGTCCGCCATCCCGAGGAGTGTGTGAGACGGGTTGCCGTGGTAGGAAGTGCAGTCAGACCTCCTGAGAGACTCTGCCCCGGGGACAGGGAGGTGATGAGATGTGAAGCCAGCCATATTTGCCTGTCAGGCAAAGCCCTCCGCCTTCTCATTGCCACATCTGTCTGCTTCATTCTTCCCACCCCACAGAGCACCTTTCTCTGCCTCTCTGTGCACCCGCAGCAAGGGCCGCTCGAAAGCGTATGGAGCTTTCCCAGCTCGGAGCCTCGGTCTGAGCCTCGGTCTGAGAGCGTGTCCGCATGGCCAGGCCTCTCTGCATTTGAGTTCCTGCCTCCTGCCAGCCAGCTGGTTGGAAGCAGCTGCTCACCACAAGTCCAGTCAGCCATGGCCTGGGGACAAGGGCAGGTACATTTATCCGTGCCTGGCCCCAAGAGTCGTGGTGGAGGTGACAGGGGTAGTTCCCAGAAGAGTGGATCATGGGGTTAAGCAGAATCTGCGTATCTTGACCTTGACTGCTGTGAACTTGTGTGTTTCAGTGTGACTGCTTATGAGCATCATGCTGGGAGTCTTATTCTTTTATACAGATGTATGAGTGGGGTGTGTGTGTGTGTGTGTATGTGAGAGAGGGAGGGAGAGAGATACATGAGTGGCGGCTTCCTATCTCTTTCAACACTCATTTGCCCACGTGGCAGGTTCTGTGCTGAGAGTCAGGATTATGATGGTGAACAGAACAGACACAGTCCTTGCTGTGACCCACCAGCGAGATAGATGTCACACGGAGGTCACACGAATGAAGTGTCCGAGCCGAGGTCTTCAGGATGAGGTTAGTCTGCTTGTCGGTGGAATGGGGCAGGGAAGGGTGTTCCGTGTGGAGGAAGAACATAGGTCAAAGCCTCGAGGCAGGAGGAAGATGTGATGTTGAGAAATCAAGAGGCCTGTGTCGCTAGAGTTCAGGGAATAAGGGGGGTTGTTTTGCAAGCAGAGCCTGGGTTTTGTAGACTCTCACAGATCCTGTAAGGACTAGCATTTAGCTAAAATCATGGGGAACAGCTCAATGCCGGTTCTTTTCTAAAGTCCCCTCCATTGCTCAGACCTCACGTACCTAAACTCGCAGGAAGTGGGCTGTCCCCTCAATGCCTCTTTCCCCTGGCTGCAGTGAGGGGCTCTCTGATGCTTTTAGTCTCCTCACAGTGCACAGGAACCCAGCCATCGAGCCCAGCATATGACTTCCCCTTGGGGACTTGGCATCTCTCTTGTTAGGTGACCTCATCTGCCACTGTCTCAATGAGAGATACGGGTTCTGAATAACATTGAACCTAAGTATCTCATCCCCTCATCTCTGATGCTTGCTCTCCTTGTTACCTCCTGCCTCTCTCTGTCTTCTGTCCCCCACCCCCTTCTTCCTTGTGCAGCTGGCTGGCCCCGGAGAGGTTGGTGCTGGAACTGAGGGCTCAGTCATTGTTGCTGGAGGTGGACTAGCTCTGTGTTCTTCAGAAGCAGCCCTCCTCCACCACCAAGGGCACCCAGCAACCAGAAATTCCCAAGGTCTTGAGTATCAGCTTTTCCCTTAAACATGGTCTTCCCATCTCTGGGACATTTTTGGCTCTGGGCTTCTCAGGAGCTCTGAGTGCCCCAGGCCAGACCAGTTGGTCTCTTAGATCTTTGTAGCTTTGGAGGAGAGGTGGTAAGCCTGGAGAGGAGCGTTCTGGAGTGGGCCAGGCTAGGGGGGTGGAGACGTCCTCCATCTTGGATGTGCCCCAAGTCAGAGCTGGCGGGGGAATGCAAGCCCTGTGCACGGACCAACATGCCATTCCTGGCCCTGACCGGCAGCCTCGTTTACCATCTCCTTACTGCCTGAAGACTGGCCGGGCCCTTAGCTCGCCAGGGAGAATGCAGACCCATGCTCTGCAGAAGTAATAGGTAATGCTTGCATAATGCTTCCTGAACTCTAAGCACCCATACTTGTTAGCTCAGTCCTCACAACCACCCCACAAGCTGGGGAGCAGTCTTGTTCTCATTTTACCCATGCTTCCAAGATCACCCAGACAGGTGTGTGAGGCCAGGACCTGAAACCCCAAGCACAAGAACCTGCCTCACAGAGTGGTCCTCCTGATGTTAACTGACTCGGCGGCATCTTGATGAGAAGATGGCGGGTGTAGGCAGGTTCCCCTGCTGCCCAACTTTCCAGGTTTACAAAATTTACTTCCTGATTTGTTTGCAAATGGGCATTTCTCTACAAAAGCTGCTTCAGAAATTCCCAACCCAATCGCAGAGGCCTTGGCATTCTAGCTGATGAGCCAAGGCTGCAGAGAACAGGAAGTGAGGGCCATGTGGGAAGTCCCGGCGGTCAGGAGTCCCCAGGAAGGGCACCCTGCCATCCTCTGGCTCTCTGCATCTCCCAGCCGACTTCAGGCCCTGTGCATTGAGTGGAGGGACCCTGGGAACGAGCCCAGGCCCTAGAGACAGGGTTAGGGGAAAGCGAAGCCCTCCCCCAGACCCTTCTTGAGACCCCTTCTGCAAGTAAGCATGGTCTTCCCTTCTCCAACAGAAGAGACAGGTTTGAAGGTGACCAGGAGGCTGGCCCGTCCCTTCACTTTCTTCTTCCCCTGTGCCCTTAAACCCCATCTAGAGCAAAGGCCTGTTTCAATGCTACAACTTGTAACGCATTTTATAGTCTGCATGCTCTGTCTTCCTCCAGCCTGCCCCTGCTCTAAGGGACACTTCCAGAGTCATACAGCCGGTTAGCTGCAGGCCTGGGGACAAGATCCGGGACTTCTAGCTTGCCAAGGAAGCCCTTGCCACTGCACACCATGCATCAACCCAGACAGTCTTAAGGATCCTTGAGTTGTTTGCTTCCTGATGGCAGGATCCAGGGGCACAAAGCTGGAGAGCAAGTTCAGAAGGGCAAAGAAGGGAAAGTCTAGGACATAGGGTCTTGGAGAGAAGGTGGGGAGAGTATCCAGCCTTGTGGTGTCATGCCAGCTGCTGGGGTGGGGAGCCTGAGGGTAACTGGAAGAAGGGTTGGACACCCTGCTGCTCCATTAGCCTTGTCCCAACTGTATGAGCCTCCACATGGTCCCCAAAGAAACCAAGAAGATCCCCACCCCAGGGCCTTTGCATTTGCTGTTCCCTACCCCTTCTTTGACGTCACTCAGGTCTCAGTTCATGAGCCACCTTCTCAGACTGGCCTTCCCTTCCACTTTACGTAAAACACGCACCCATCCCTAAGTCCCTCAAATGAAGATCATGCTTCTGATTTCCCCCGGAGCATATACTGTCCTACGAAGTTAGTTTATTTGTTTACTAGTTTCTTGTCTGCCTTCCTCCATTAGATTATCAGGGACCTTATCTGGCTTTCCCCCAGTGCCCGGAAGAGTGCCTGGCACACAGGATTAAGTCATTCCATGTTGTCTGGATGAAGGAGCACGTGCATTTGTGAATGGGTTGCAGTCGGCTTGAGCACAAAGTGGGGTGGGCACAAAGGCCCAGCCTTGCTAAGCCAGCTCAAGTCCTCATGTGAGACCTCTGGCTTTACAGAGATAAGAACCAGTTTGGCTTCTGTTAGCCTGAGTCACCCTTTTGGAAGCTGGGCCTGGCGAGCCCTGCATGGGTGTGTGGAAGGCAGGCGCAGGCCCTTCCTCTTCCTCTCCGCAGGTAATCAGGAGGGAAGGAGCAGCTCCGCCCTGGGAGGTGTGGGTGGCACAGGTAATTCCCACTGCTTCTCCTTTCTGTGCAGCAGCTTAGTCTGGAGCCAGAGTCTGGAAGGCTTCAGAGGACCACGGATTCTACCAGGCCCTTCCCATGGCTGCAGGTAAGTTTCTCTCACTCCTACTTTTCCATCTGGAAAATGGTGGGGGAGGGAATAGCTGCAATTCGTGTTTACCAAATGCTCTCAGACTCTGAAGAGCAAGCTTCCAGAGAGACGTCAAGGGCAGGTAGCTCCAGGCCTGTCTGGGAGACCTGGCCAAGGGGGAGGCAGCAGCAGGCTCCACAGACGCTGTGGGGCCGGGGCCGCCAGCCCAATGCCTGCCAGGCCCACAGGTGACAGAAGAGGCACACCTGCTGCAAGAAAAATCCTGGAGGGACACCTGGGTGGCTCAGTTGGTTAAGCGGCTGCTTTCGGCTCAGGTCATGATCCCAGCGTCTTGGGATCGAGTCCCGCATCGGGCTCCTTGCTCAAGCAGGGAGCCTGCTTCTGCCTCTGCCTGCCTCTCTGTCTGCCTGTGTTCGCGCTTTCTCTCTCTCTCTAACAAATAAATAAAATATTAAAAAAAAAAATCCTGGAGCTCTTAGAGTCTGTTGGTCATTTTCCACTGGTGAGAGAGATGTGGAAACTGGGGATATATTTCTGTCAAGTGGGAGAAAGAACCATATGAACTCAATGAGAAACACTGACAGAATTGGGCACCAGGTTCCAAGGTCTGAAGGGTCGGACGCAAGGGCAGGGACCGAAATTCCGTGGCTACACCTGATTCGTTCCAGCAGATGGTTGTCTCATGAGGATGCAGGCTCAGGTGGTCAGAACTTCTCATTTTTCAGGAATAGTCAGATATTCTGATTTCCTTCAGAAGTATTTTGATTAAATGAAACAACAGAGTGAGCAAAGAAAATATTCAACCTGTGGGCTGCTACTGGTTTGCAATCTCTGCTTAAGATCTGTGTGGGACAGAAAAGATCTTAAACCTGGGCGTCTGAAGACCTAGTTTTGAATTCTGTGCTTGACCTTGAATGGGTGAACTGTTTTCCTTTCTGGGTCTCCCTCTTCTCAGTATCAAGAGGAGGCTGACCAACTCTCAGGGTCTTATGGGCACGGTCATAGTCAATTCTTCCATAAGCTTGTGGACCAGGTGCTCCGCTGAGCAATTAACATGGCCCATCTCTTCTAATCCTCACCACAACCCTATGAGGAAGCATTAATACTGTTCACTGTTTCACAAGTGGGAACTTGGACAGAGAGGTTAAGTAATTTGCCCAAGACCAGACAGCCACTCTAAGGGGAGGAGCCGGGGTCCGTTCAGACAGTCTGTTCCAAACCACCCTATTGTGCTCTCGGGGTGCAGAGACCGAGTGAGCTCATGGAGGAAGAAGGATTTTGTAAACCACAAGCAGTTTTTCCGAGAGCAGCAAATCTTCCACTTTCCCTCAGTAGGTGAGGCAGTTTCCAGTGGAGTGTGTTAAAATGTAAGCCCACGGTCTTACGCTTCTTTCAGATGTGTAAAGAGGACGCCATTCCCAGAACCAGACAGTGATAGGATGTGAAGGAACCTTTATGCTTAAAAACAGTCCACTTCGAAGTATTTTCAACTGGCACATGGCAGGCGCTGAGTAAGTTCGAGTTCAGGAGACGAGGGCGTGCAAGCCCAGTGAAGACACCGTGTTTTCTGGGAGGCCAGGAGCAGGGCTTGGAGAAGGGAGACCATGGAGACCATGGAGAGATTTAGGGTTTGCCTCAAGGGCTGGGAGCTCTAGGACAGAGAAGCAAGGACCAAGGTGGGTGTGCCTCTGGGACGCGAAACTTCCCTCACTGGCCCTCTTCCTCCTCTCTAACACCACTGACCTCACAGCTAAGGTGCATGAAGAAGGTGAGGCAGGAGGAAGAGGATGTAAAGGTGGAGGCAGTGATAATGATAGAGAAACTCCTTTTTACAGCCTAAGTTTGAAACCTATGTGGAGCTACAAGAGGAGGACCTATCTTGATTTACATAGTTGGAGGAAGTGTGAATGGCTACATTAAAAATTAACTTGATCCGAAGGGGAGTGATTGACCAATGTTGCATCTGCTGTGGTCCCTTTTCCTGAGTGGAAGGCGCTAAGGCTTTTGGTTCTTGTGTGCTTTATCTACCTATGTATCGACCTAATAAAATGGACCACATCTCTGCTGGGCAGGACACAATGATGGGCAGCTAATGGTGCCTGCAATTTGCAGTACTAGCCACCAGATGGTACGAGCACCTTTTTAGGATTTGTATTACAGGGTGACCAATCATCTCAGCTTTCCGGAGATGCAGGACTTCCAGTACTAACATTGGAAAGTTCTGGAAAAAACGGGCAAATGGCCACCTTAGTCCAACACCAGCTATAAAGCTTTCTTGTTAAGCTCTGTAAGGTTTTCAAATCATCCTTTCCTTACTACCAAAAAACAAACTCCTAAAATTTCCAAGCAATTGTAGAATACATTGTTTCTCTAGAAGACATGAGTTCCAATCAAAAGGAATGCTGTAAGAGCAAATATAATTGTTGCTTCTGTTCCCTGTGCAATGAAGCAGAGAGGAAAGAGGTCAGTTGCCTTTCTGGCAGGACTGGCATATGGGAAGGGATGCAAGAGCTGGGTTCAAATCCTGCCTCAGCCATGATCTGGGGCAAGTGATTTAATCTTTCTGAGCCTTGATTTCTTATTCTGTGAGGTGAGTATAAGTATAAACCCGTCTTGAAAGTGGGTGTAAATATACCCACCTTGCACAGTGGTCATGAGGACTAAGTGAGATCCATGGGAAAGAATGAGCACACAGCCTGAGCCCGAAGCGCAGAAGGTAAGAAACCCAGCTGTGCCCTCCCCCAACTCCCGCCCTGCTCCTGCTCCATCCGCCTTTGGAGAAGCTAGCTGCCTTATGAAGCTGGTCCCCAAAACCGAGAAGGCAGGAGCAAACATGTGCCTCTAGAAGGACCAGATAAGCAGATAAAGAATGGCTTTCAGTTCAGATCCATATCAGACCCGGAACTGCTGGAGCAAAAACCATCTTGGAAGACTTGGAAGCTTGTACAAGATCCACAGTAAGTTTGCCATTTGGACCAGGAGGAGGGCACGCTTCTTGTGAGGCCGTGACTGATAACAGTTGACTTTATATACAATTTCCCGACCACCGTCCCCAGGCCAGGAGGGCACTCGGGTCGGCCGAGACACCTGGGAGAACCTCTGTCTCCAAACCTGGCCTGTCGCCGTGGGCAGCTTCTCACAAGCTCCTGGATTTGGTGAAAATCGACTTGGTTACCGGGCAGGGCTGGGTAGGTGGAAACTGACAAGAGAAGATGTGAGAAGGTATTTGCCCTTCCTCCTCCTATTTGTACTGATGTATTTACTCAGCTCTCGGAAAGAGTAACCAGAGACTTTGTACCATTATCTTAGTAAAAATTTCCGAAGTTTGGGCATGTGTGCTCTGCGCTGTGACGCTCATGTACGCAGGAGTTGGCTGAAGGATCTAAACATGAGATCGAACTGTTGCAACTTTAGGTGCACATCTATCCGCCCAAAGCCGGCTACTTAAATTTTGATGAATGCT
>RCUC01114181.1:0-10416 GCA_003697995.1 Taxidea taxus jeffersonii | reverse complement strand
TTTTTTTTTTTTAAGAAAAAAGAAATGTTACAGTCCTTCATGCAGAGGAATGATAATACCAGTTGGAAATACAGATCTACACAAAGATATTAAGAACACTGTAAATGGTACCTACATGGGTAAATATATAACATTTTCTAAAACTCAAATCTCTTCAAAAGACGATTAAAAAGAAGAACTAAACAAATGGATTGGGAGTCTTAATGTTGTTAAAATGGAAATACTATCCAAAGTAATCTAGGTTCAGTACAATCCCTATCCAAATTACAGCAGCCTTTTTCACAGAAAAGTCAACCTTCCTTTTCATATGAAATTGTAAGAGGTCCCAAATAGGTAAGACAATCTTGAAAAGGAAGAACAAAGTTAGAGGACTCATATTTCTCAACTTCCTAACATATTAAAAAGCTACAGTAATCAAAACAGCCTGGTACCAGTGTGAGGACAGACCTATAGTGGAATAAATCTGAGAATCCAGAAATAAACCTGCATGTCTATGGCCAGCTGATTGTCAACAAGGTTTCCAAGACCATTCAATGGGAAAAGAATACACTTTTTTACAGGTGCTGAGACAACCGCATATCCACATGCCAAAGAATGAAGTTGGACCTCTACCTCACACCATACACAAAAATTAATTTTTTGAATTTAATTCAAATTAAAATTTGAATTAAAATTTTGAATTGAAGTGGATCAACAACAACCTAACTATCAAAACTACTATAAAACTCTTAAAAGATAATATATGAGTGCATCTTCCTGGCCTTAGATTTGGCAATGGAGTCTTAGATATGACACCAAAACCATGATGAACAAATAAATAAATAAATTGAACTTCATCAAAATTAAAAACTTCTATGCACCAAAAGACATTACCAAGACAGTGAAGAGGCAACCTACAGAGTGAAAGAAAATATTTATAAATCAAATATCTAATAAGGGTGTAGTATCCAGGAGATATAAAAAGACTGTCTACAACTCAACACCCAAAACGAACAACCCAACTTTAAAGTGGCCAAAGGACTTGTGTAGACATTTCTCCAAAGAAGATACAAATTGCCAAGCACAGGAGGAGATGTTCAGCATCACTGGTCTCTAGAGAGAAGACAAACTAACATCACAGTGAAATACCACTTCACACGTTTTCACATGACCACGTGACACATAGTTTCCAACATTGTTTGGAACAAAGGAAATAAGCATCAGCAAGGATGTGGATAAACTGGAATCCTCATACATTGTCAGTAAAGGTATAAAATGGTCTGGCTGCTGTGGAAAACAGTTTGGTTGCTCCTCAAAATGTTAAACATAGAATGACCATAGAAACCAGCAGTTCTCCCAAAGAACTGAAAACAAGGACTTGAACCCTTGCACACCAGTGCCCATAGCAACCATATTCACAGAAGCCAAAGGGTGGAAAGAACCCAAATGTCCAGCAATGGGTGAATGGATAAACAAATTGTGGTCTGTCCACACCATAGAATGTTCTTCAGTCATAAAAAGGAGTAAAGCACTGATATATACTACATGCGGATGAACCTTGACAACATTAGGCTAAGTGAAAGAAACCAGACACAAAGGTCACCTGGTAAATGATTCCATTTACACAAAATATCCTGAATGGGTAAATCCATAGAAACAGAATGCAGAGGAGTGGTTGTCAAGGGTCCAGGGGGAACGGGGTGTATCTTCTTAATGAGTGTGGGGTTTTATTTTGGAGGGGTGGGAATGTTTTGGAACATCTGTAGATGGTGATGGTTCTACAATATTGTGAATAGACTTACTGCCCCTAGATTATTCACTTTAAAATTGCTAATTTTGCTATGTGAATTTCACCTCAATTTTTAAAGAGGTGACTGTCTGTTCACATGTGTTTATAAAATAAGTGAAATGTATGGCAGTGTGTAAAGGTGGGGGGAGGAATGGAAATACTATCATAAGGTTCTTACACTCTACTAGGTGAAATAGCGTAATATCACTTGAAGGTAGACTCTGATAAATTCAAGATTATAATATAAACCCCAAAGCAATCACTTATAATAATGTAATATATTAATATAATAATATAATATTATTATATAATTAATAATTATAATATAATAATCATTTTCTAATACAACAAAGAGACATGACTAAGGAGATGAAAATGGAATGATAAAAAATACTCCATCCAAAATAAGACAGTAAAAGAGAAAAAAAGAACAAAGAACAGATGGGATCAACAAAAAACAACATAAAAAACCCACAAAACAAAGAGACCTAATATGTCAATAATCACATGAGATGTAAATTGTCTGAACACCCCAACTAAAGGTCAGAGATTTTAAGACTGAATAAAATAATCAAGGCCTGGGGCACATGGCCTGGCTCAGTAAGAAGAGCATGCGATTCTTGATCTTGGGGTCATGAATTCAAGCCCCACATTAGGTGTAAAGATTACTTAAATTGATAAATAAACTTAAAAAAATCAAGTTCTAATTATAATATTGCATACAGGAAATGCACCTCAAATATAGGGCACAAATAAGTTAAAAGTAAAAGCATAGAAAAAGACTTGCCAGTATGATGGTAGTCCAAAGAATGCTGGAGTAACTATACCATCCAAGTAAATTTCAGAGTAAAGACTATTACCAGAGATTTTTAAAAAAGCCAGCACATAATTATAAATTATAAAGGTGTCAATTAATCCAGAGGACATAACAGTTTTTTTTAAGGTCTTATTTATTTAGGGGCACCTGGGTGGCTCAGTCAGTTAAGCATCTTTCTTTAAGGTCTTATTTATTTGCCAGTTTTTTAAGGTCTTATTTATTTGCCAGTATGATAATCCAAAGAATGCTGGAGTAACTATACCGTCCAAGTAAATTTCAGAGGAAAGACTATAACCAGAGATTAAAAAAGAAAAAAAAAGGCCAGCACATAATTATAAATTATAAAGGTGTCAATTAATCAAGAGGACATAACAGTTTTTTTAAGGTCTTATTTATTTAGGGGCACCTGGGTGGCTCAGTCAGTTAAGCGTCTGCCTTTGGCTCAAGTCGTGATCTCAGGGTCCTGAGATGGAGCCCCATGATGGGGCTCCATGCTCAGTGGGGAGTCTGCCTCTCCCTCTCCCTCCCCCTGCTCATGTTCTCTCTCTCTCAAATAAATAATAAATTAAGCCTTTCAAAAAATATTTTATTTCTTTATTTGAGAGAGAGACTAAGCATGAGTGGGGCAAGGGGCAGAGGGAGAGAGACAAGCAGACTCCCAACTGAGCAGGGAGCCTGACACAGGGCTCAATCCTAGGACCCTGAGATTATGACCTGAGCCAAAGTTAGATGCTTAACGGACTGAGCTTCCCAGGTGTCCCAAGAGGACATAACCATCTTAAATATTGAGTGCTTCAGAAAGCATGAAGCAAAAGCTGATAAACTGAAGGGGGAACTAAAATACAATTGCGGAGAGAGATTTCAATATTCCTCTCTCAATTACTGATAGAAGAGACAGAAAATCAGCAAGGATATAGAGGATTTGAGCCACATTTTAGCCAACTTGACTTAATTATAACTTATAGAATGGTGCACTCAACAACAACAGAATAAACATTTTTCTGACGTGTGCATTCCAGCTCATGAAATTTAAAAGGATTCAAGTTATACAAATTATGTTCTCTTACCATAATTGAAATCTGCAATATAAAGATATCTGGGCAAACCTCAAATATTTGGAAACCAAACAAATTATATTATACTCCCATGAACCAAAGAAGAAATCAAAAGTAAAATCAGAAAGTATTTTAAACTGAATGAAAATGAAAACACAACATATCAGAATTTATGAGATGATGCTAAAGCAGAGATTAACTTCACCTTAGATATACTAAATGCCTATATTAGAAAAGAAGTAAGATCTCAAATCAGTGACCCCAATTCCACCTCAAGAAAGTAGAAAAAGATCAAATTCAACCCAAAGCAAGCAAAAGAAAGGAAATAATGAAGAGCAAGGTGAAAACCAGTGAAACAGAAAAGAGAAAAATAATAAAGAAAAGAATGAAACCAAAGAAAGGCTATCTCTTTGGGAAGATCAATAAATCTGATAAAACTCCAAGCAGACTAATCAGGAAAAAAGAGAGAGAGAGAGAGAGAAAGAGAGAGAAGATACTAATTACTAAAATTAGAAATGAGAAAGGTGGCATCACTACAGACTCTACAGACAGTAAGAGGCTAATAGACTATTATGAATAATATTGTGCCTATAAATTTGACAACTTAGTTAAAACAGTCAAATTCTTAGAAAGGCATGAATTTCCAAAGCTCACTCAAAAAGAAATAGATAGCCTGAATATCCCTCTATCTGCTAAAGAAATTGACATTGCACAAAGAAAGCTGCAGGTCCAGATGTCTTCACTAGTGAATTCTATGAAACATTTAATCCTACAGAAACTCCCAGAATATTAAAGAAGGGATATATATCCCAATTAACAATATATAAAAAGGACAGCACAGCATGACAAAAGGAGCTTTTTAAAAAAGATTTTATTTATTTATTTGACAGAGAGATAGAGAGCACAAGTGGGCGGAGTGGCGGGGAGAGAAAGAGGGAGAAGCAGGCTCCCCACTGAGCAGAGAGCCAGATGCAGGACTCGGGGATCATGACTTGAGCAGAAGGTAGGTGCTTAACCGACTGAGCCACTAGGTGCCCCTAAGGGAGCTTTTATCTAAGGATTGCAAGATTGGTTTAATATTAGAGAATTAATCAATGTAATTCACCATATTAACAAACTTGAAAAAAAACATATGATCACCTCCATAGGTGCAGAAAACACATTGGACATTGGACAAAATCTACATCTATTCCTGATTAAAAACTCAGTAAGCTGGAACCTTTGAAGGGCCCTTTCTCCATCTGAGAAAAGGCATCTACAAAACACCCACAACTAACATCATATTAATGACGGGAGGTGTGAGTTTTCTTCCCCTAAGATCAGGAACAAGACAGGATGGCTATTCTTGTAACTTCTAGTCAGCACAGAAATGGAAGTTGTTTCCAGGGAAATCAGGCAAGAAAAATAAGTAAAAGATCCCTAGACTGGAAAGGAGGAAGTCAAGGTGTCTGTATTCAGAAGTGACAGGATCTTCTATGTGGAAAATCCAATGAATGTACAAAAAAGATTTCAACAAGTTTGCAGGCATGAGATCAGTATCCATAAATTATCTGTATTTCTATATACCAGCAACATGTAATCAGAAATTAAGACTTTAAAATTCATCTTATGTGGGTTCCTGAGTGGCTTCGTCAGTTAAGCGTCTGCCTTCGGCTCAGGTCAGGATCCTGGGATTGAACCCCGCATCTCCCTCTACCTCTGCTGCTCCCCCTGCTTGTGCTCTCTCTGTCAAATTAATAAAATCTTTATAAAAAGATTCATTTTATAATAGTGTCAAAAAAGTATGGAATACTTAAGGGTAAATCTGACAAAAGACATGAGAGATCTATTACCCTGAAAATTACAAAATATTGCCAAAAGAAATTACAGATCTTCATAAATGGAGAGGTGGACTGTGTTCACGGGTTAGATGGACTCAAGATTGTGAAAACGGCACTTTCCTCCAAAATCGATGTGTGGATTTAATGCCAAGCGGCTCAGACTGCAGCATGCTTCTTGTAGTGGCGAACAGACGACTCCATGGAAGTGTATAGAACCTAGAAAAACAAGAACAACTTTGAAAACAACAAAAGTGGAAAATGCATATGATATTATTTTAAGATTTATTATAAAACTACTAGAATCAAGAAAGTGTAGTATTGGTGTGAAGATAAATGGAGCAATTAAACAAGATAGAGACCCACACATAGACAGGCAACTTATTTTTGACAAGGAGCAAAGTCGATTAAGTGGAAAAATGATCGTATGATAGTCCTTTTAACAGATGATGTTAGAACATTCAAATATGTATTAAAAAAAACAAAAAACAAAAAAAGAACAACTGAAGAGCAAACTTCGACCCCTATCTGGATCCATATACAAGAATTAACTTAAAATTAGACGGTGGAAAAGGAAAGCCTCAAACTATAAAAACTCTAGAAGAACTTCACGGTCTTGGTTAGACACCAATTTCTTAGATATGACACCCAAAGCACGATTGGTAAAGGGACTTTCTTACAGTCATAATTGGACTTTATGAGAATGAAAGCTGTGGTGCCTGGGTGGCTCAGTCAGTTAGGGGTCCCAGGGCCCTTCCTCGCTCCTTGCCCAGTGGGGAGCCTGCTTCTCCCTCTGCCCGCCACTCCCCCTGCTTGTGTGCCCTCTCTCTCACTCTGACACACAAATAAATAAAATCTTTAAAAAAAATTAAAGCTTTTTTTTTTGCTCTTTGAAAGATATTGTCAAGAGAATGAAAAGAAAAGCCACTGACTAGGAGAAAATAATTTGAAGATAAGGGCCTTGTATCCAGAATATACAAAGAATTCTCAAAATGCAATGTAAGAAAACAAACAACCCACTTTTTTTTTTTTTAATGTACAAAAGATTTGAACAGCGTGTGCCAGGGAAGATATAAGAACAGATAAGATGGAAAGATACTCAATATGTTAGGGAAATGCATAGTAAAACCCCAGTAAGGTACCCTCCACATCCATTTGAATGACTAAAATGAGAAAAGCTGACAATACCAGGTATTGTCAAGGATATGGAAAACCCCCACTGCTGGTGGAATGTCTATAAAATGTCACGGGCGCTTTTGGAAAGCACTTTGGCAACTTCTTAAAAAGTTAAACAGACCCTGAGAACATATGTCCACACAGAGCTTTATATATGAATATTCATAGCAGCTTTATTTCTGACCCCAAATGGGACACAACCTCAATGTCTATCAGCAAGAGAATAAAAAAAAAAAAAACAAAAAACCCACCACCCAAGCTGTGAGATCTGTACATTGAGCAAAAGAAAGCACACACTACTGATTTGCCCTACGACACAGATGAATTTCAGAGTCATGCTACCGGGGGTGAGCACCCAGGCAGAGAACATACTAGATGAGTCCATTTATCTAAAATTCTAGGAAATACGAACTAATTAATCGTTGCAGAAAGCAGATGGGGAAAGGTAGGGCAAGGAAAGGCAGGGGGGTAGGGATTGACTGCCAAGGGATACTTTGGGGGACAACGGACTCGTTCTTGGTTGTGACAGATGCATATACATGTCAGAACTTATCAGATGGTACCCTTTAAACACGTGCCATTAACTGAGAATTAAACCCCAATAAAGCTGGTTTGGGAAAAGGGCAAGAGGAACGTTGCAGTAGTGAGGCCCCTTCTGGCCCACAGCCTCACCACAGACGTACTGGGGAACAGAGCTGGCCTCGGTGGAATCCTTCCTGACCTCACGAGGGCAGCACAAAAGGACCTCAGCCCCCATCCCGCGCACACGGAGCACGAGCGGCCGGGCAGAGGGGTAAAATATGTTCTAGAAGCGTCTCAGGAGTTAGGCGTCCGCGAATCCACGCGCGGACAGACCCCGCGAACAGGCGCCCCGGGCCCCTGGCGCCGCCGCTCCGTGCAATGAGGGCTTCCCCCTCACCCCCGACCCGCCGCCAAGGGGCTCGCGCAGTGGAGAAGAGCGGGACACGCGTGCACGTCGGAGTTTTCTAGAAAAACATGGAATCCAAGCGCTCGGGCTCAACTCCGGCGGAGAAGCGGGCGGCCTGAGGGCTCGAGCGTTGCCGGATCTGGGTTTTAGCCACGGACGAGTCCCCCCGCGCACCCTCAGGCCCCCCCCCTCAAACGGGGGCGGGCCCTGGACCCCGAGACCCTCAGGAGAACCAGCCTCCGCGATGGAGGCGAGAGCGGGAGCCGTTCCCAGCCCGTCCTCGCTGTGGCTTGGGGGCTCCCGTCCGCTCACCCCCAGGGTCGATGCAGCCCAGGGCTCCGGCCACGCGTGGCAGCGCCTGTCCCTCGTTTGCCTCCAGCCCTGCCTCCTCCTGGCCCGCCCGGGACTCTCAGCACAGGTCACCAACCTCTTGGGGGCTCCGGTTTCGGGTCCGACGGTCGCAGACACGGGCCGATCTCCAGGACGTGCCTGAGACCAGGCGCGTCCATCACCCGCTCCAGGGGCGGGAGGACTTTTTCGCCGGAGCCCTCACCTAGCTGCTTGCCCTCTGCCGGACACCGGGCTTCGGGTCACCTCTCTCTGCAGCTCTGGTGCCCGCCCCTGGCCTCGCGGGGGCCCCGCTGGGTGTCAGTGGCCACCCCGCTCCCGAGCGGTCCCAGGCGGAAAGAGAAGGGAAGACGCAGGGCGCCCGCTGTCCCCTTCCTCCCCTTGGGCGGGAGAACGTTCCCACGGCAGCCCTCCGCCAAGCCTCCTGGGTGCCTTCGCACAAAACGCTGAACAGGACACTTGGCCGGCCTTGCCGCTCACCGTCTCTCGCAGGCGGCGTTTGTCTTCTCTCCCCCCGGAATGTGTCGGACACGTCGGACAGAATCGCTGCTAACGGGCGTCCTCACGGCCCGCAGCGAGGTACAAAGACACCAGCCCCCGAGCGACGCATGCGGCCTTTTCGCATAAAAGCCTCCACTCCCTTGGAGATCAGACGTGCTTCTGGGATCCCGCCTGCCCCAGCAGGACAGATTGCCTTGGCGAGTGGATCAGATTCTAATTAGCACTAATTAGTGCTTCGGCAATCTGCGAGACGAGTCGCCCTCGACAGAACCGAAGTGGCTCCTGTTGGTTCAGACGCGGAGGGACTGGAGCCCCGGCCGCGCTCCCCTGTAATCCACTGGCATTTGCCACCCCTTCCCTCTGCGGGACCTTGGCCCGTTCTCACCTGCAGAGCGGGCTGTTGGGACGTCGCCGACGGTGGCACTGCTCCCGGGCCCGGGCCCCCAGACGGCTGTCCTGCTCGCTGCTCGCCGCAAGGGGCTCCATGTCAATGTGGGTGTGTGGCATGAGCATCCACTGGTGGCACGGCCGAGGCACACGCAGGCGAGGCCCGTGGTCCTTCCTGCAGAGGCTCGCCACCCAGCCGAGAAGCCAAGGCTGCCATAGGGCAGGATCCCCTTCCCCGTCCTGTTCTGTGCTGGGGCTGGGGGCCTACAAGCTCCCGAGGGAGGATGGCTGCCTCGGGAAACTCGGTCTGGGGAAGGTCGGGGTACCAGGGGTTTGGGGCAAAACGGACCCCAGGACTTCTGGAAGAGAGACAGTGAGGAGCAGGGGTCAGAGCTAGGGGGACGGGCAGGTGGAGAGGCGCAGAGCCGAGCGGAGGGCGTGCAGACCATCCCTCTGCCATCAACGGGGCAGAAAGGGGCTGTCTCCCCACCACCTTCTCGCCCCTCACATGCTCGGGGTCCTGGGCACAGCCCACCCGTTTCCCAGATGGGGTAACGCCTGAACCGCAGCGAGCCGGCGGCGGGGTTGGGGAGTGGGTGTGCGCAGCGCGGAGGACTCGACTGGCTCGGTGGTCTTCCCCCGACACAGGCCGCGGATGGCCCTCCTCCACCGGGCCCCGAGGGCATCGAGCGGCTTCGGCTGAAGGCCTGATGCGTTTCTCCCCCGGTTTCATAGTGATACGCTGGGAAGACTCGGCTCTACGGGCAGAGTCTGCCTCCAAAGCCAGTGAAGCACCTGGAGATCAGGACATTTCAACGAGCCTTCGGTCCTCTTCCAGAGAAGGCCGCACACGGGCCGGCAGGACGGCTCCGGGGAGGCTCCGGGTCATTTCCTCGGGAGGAGGGCTGCTCCTCGCCAAGCGGGGGACAGGTGCAGCCACCACCCGCCTCCGTGGCGAGCTTCTGGAGTTGGGAACAGCCTGGAGGAGACGCAGTGCCAGAGGCCACAGCGTCGGGAGGCGGGCGCATGGACCCAGCCTTCTGCAGCGACTTCCTGTGTCCAGGCCCCAGGCTGCTTCTGGAAGCCCTGGGCAGCGGCCGGGTCCCGGAGGGAGAGCCAAGGGGGTGACCGGACCATGGGGAGACGCTTTCTTCCCTCAGAGCCCAGGGACGGGCCTTGACCCCACCCAGGGTCTGGCGCAGGGGGTGGCGGAGGTGGCCTGGTCTGCCGGCCACCCCTGCTCTCGGGGACAGCCTCGCCTTCACACCCGTTTGTGGGGCAGGAACGGGGTGAGGGTCGGAGCGAGCTCCGCTTGTGTTCACCAGACGCCCCCGCCCGCCTTGCCCGCTTTGGGTGTGGGGGAGAACTTTCTGGCTGTGTCTGATCCATTTGGGGAGGAAACTGGACAGGAGCCGTTGACTTCATTGATCTAAGGATGTGGGAAGATGTTTCTCTCCCGCAAGATCTTTTTTTTAAAGCAGTATTTGGCTGGGCTTGGGTTTCTTCTTCCCTAATTGAATTCCATCTGTGCAGGAGAGAACAGAAAAAATACTGTTTAACTCTGCCCAGCCCCTCCCCCCACACAGAGAAGGAGGAGGAGGAGGAGGAGGAGGAGGAGG
>RCUC01114179.1:0-25572 GCA_003697995.1 Taxidea taxus jeffersonii | reverse complement strand
AGGACACAATTATTTTGTTTTGTTTTCCTTTTAAACAAATACAACACGCAAATCATAGTAAATCAAATCTCTGAGCCTCTGCCCTAACATTTCCAGCAATCAAATCTCTACCTTTCTCTGTGTTTGCCTTTACTCATAAACATTGTCTTGGCCAAGAAGCAGTTTGCCACTCCCACTTTTCTTACTCTTCTACCTGTGAATGTTTAAAGGAAGAGAAGGTGTTGGTAGTGGGTCCTGAGTGAGAGAAATTAAGGGATGTGGCTATTGCAGAGAACCATGTTCATGGAAGGAAGAGAAGGATGGCCAGTTTTCCAATTATGCAAAGCTGTGTGTAAGCTTTCTTAAGGAAAGGGCAGTATGTTGTAGCTATGTGTACCAGGCAAATTATGCATTTTCAGTAAAGATAGCACAAACATAAACTATGATTTTTCTCTCATTTCAGTTCTCAGTTCACTTAGTGAAACCCTGAGTTTCTGCTAACTAACTTCTGTTATATGAAATTTCAGTGCTATTATAAACTGTCATTATTCAAATTAAAATTAGAATTTCAATAGAAAATTGGGAAGTGGCAGATTCAGTCATCCTAACTAGTCAATGTCTCAGTGAAATCCTCATGATTAAAAAATATATGTCGATGTGTACAAATTAAAGTGTTTTTCATATACATTCCTTACTAGTGGTTCTCTTAAGTTTAAATAAAATTATTAAAGCTATGTTGTTTTATATTTTCCTTATAGGGGAAATTCAATTTGCTTGAAGATATTCAATAAAAGAACATAATTAATCAAAGTTCTGTGCTTATCTTCCATCATTTTCCCTCAACAATGTCTGGTGGGTGTCCTCTACTAGATAATTGACACAGCCACAGGTGTTAAAGAAAAAAAAGTAATATAAGCATTTGCTGTTCTAGTCCCGATTCTTAGAAGACTGGGTCTCACAAACTAACATATTTATGTCAACAAGACAAAATGTGATAGGAGAAAATATATTTTTTCAAAATATCTTTTTTTCATTTTATATATAGTTTCTAAGTTGGCATGTTAGTCACTGTTATAAAATAAGATACCCTAAGAACATATATTTTGTTTTTGGTAAAAAATTCTCCTTCTGTGAACTTTCCTCCTAGTTCAATTCTCTAATACTTTATAGATGTCCACTAATTCTTCTTCAAATTCTGATGTTTGCTGAGACTAATGGGGACATTATCTCATAGTATCTGTTGTATTTCTGTTTCTTCTGAACTGTTCAATTTCATTTTTGTCTCATGCCCACTTATTTTAACTATAAACCTAAGCTGATAAGCAGCTATTCATGTTCTATAGCTACAAACCAATTCTTTAAACACTTATATGCACCCAGTCATTCCCCATTTTATAATTGCACTGTTGTTGTTTTTTTTTTCCCTCTTCTAAAGGGATCCATCCTGGAATCTGTACCCAATTTTATAATTTTTAATGCAACTTTTCTCACACATGTTAATCCTCCTTTTTAAAATTATTTTGCTGTTTCCATTATTTCTTTGCCATTAATTCACTTGATATTTTGTATTCCTTTGACTGAATGTGTTATTGGATTAAATAGTAACATACTTACATATACATATGATATACATGCATAGTAGTCTATCTATAGACATATACAGAAACACACATGTGTTAGTCTTACTCTATAAATATGTTAAGCTTTAAAAAATATTTTATTAAAAAATAAATTGTAATTTAGAATGATCAAATTCCATAATTTTTTAACTACTTCTTAGCAGGTTTTGCTCAAAACCACTCTTATTGTGGAGAATATTGTGTAAGTAAAACATAGACTTCTTTTCGTCTAGGCCTTAAAATTTTCTGATAAAATCAACCAACTGGTTATTTTTTAAATAATCGTTGTTTGAATGAATTAAACAGTCTACCTCTAATTCAACCCAAGAATTTTAAGCCCCAAATGTGTTTATGTGTAGAACCATACTCAAATTATGCAAAACTGAATAATTTATTACCTTGAAAGTAAATTTATATCTGGAAAAAATACCAGTATAATTTTATATGTGTTTGAATGTTTCCACATTAAGTAGTCATCTTTGGTCCTATAAAATGGTCTGAATACTACAGCAGTAACTCACAGTCATGCTTTCATATCATGGCAAGTAATTTGATCTCTTATTCGTCTTCAGTGTTCTGTATTTTTTTTTCTTAATTTTTTATCCTTAGTGGTTCCAGGATTACTAAATGTTGGTGAAATTCCACATTGCAACAGCACTTTACAGTCTGCTAATTCCCTCCTTAGAGGAACTTAGGTTTCCATTAGTGAAAGTAAACTTAAATTGTATCTTTATCCAAAAGAAAGAAAAACAATCTGGTATACATTTAAAAATTATGATGGCCTTCTTCTTTGCTTTGAACTAATATATTGTCATTATAAAGTATATTTCCAATTTATAGGGTGTCTTTTTTTTCTTTGGGAATTTAAAATACTTTCAATAATTTGGGCTTTGCGTGATTCCCCCAGAATTGTAGAGTATGACTGATAACTGCCTTTAGATCCCTAATAGCTAAATTACAATTATTATGCAAAGTCCTACAATAGACAGTTATATGGATTATTAAATGACTTTGCCTTTTTTGCAAACTATAATCATTTTCCTTTATTAGCTGAAGGATTTCATAATTTAAGGAAGATGAGAAACCTATAAGTCACGCTTTCAAATAAGGAACATGGATATTGCAAACATTAAATTCCCCCATAAAAATGTTAAGGCATCATTAAACTAGGTTCAGATTAATACAATTCAGTCAACTCTAGATAGATATCTCCCATAATAAGCTGAAACAATACCTAGTGATCTAAGATGTAAAATATTTTACTACAGCCAATTTATAAACCTATAAAACATACAGGTATCATTCAACCTCTTTATTAATAGTGCATGCCTTGTATTAAATCAAAACCATTTTAAAGGCCCCTCCCTTTTGGCATTCCTTTCCTCTGCTGTTGCCCCTCATTATGTGTTATCTCACTGAAGCTCATCCAAAGTGAATGACAGCATCTTTTTTACTAGAAGCAGCATAGGCAATTCCCAGCCTAGTGATACAGCTTAACTATCTCCAAGATTTATAGACACACTTGCTATCCTCAACCTACAATATTCTATAGTCTAATGTTGATGTATTTGTTTCTCTATAAGCAGATGTGGTTTTCTCACTTTGGAAAACTGTAATTTATTATTTTTTAAGTTTTTGCAAGTTGCTTTACATGTGAATTACATTCCTAAGAAAAAAACTAGCAGTGGGAAAACTTCAGATTCTGGACTCTTTTGAAGCTCTTTGGAAGAATCCTTTTTCACCATTTTTCCCCAAGAAAGCCAAGTATTTTGTATTATCTGAATCACCAAAAGTTTTAATAAGTTGTCTGTTCTGATGATCCACTATTGTGTAACAACCTGAAAGCAATGGTTTAACAAAACCCAAACAATGACAATATTAATTATTCTCATAAATCTGCAGTTGGGCCAGGATTCTGTGGGCTAACTCATCTCTGCTCTATTCAGCATCAGTTAGTCCAAGGTTAGAGGCTAGAATCACCTGAAGATTTGCTCATATGCTGGGTGGCTGTGTGGTTACTAATCCCAGGTGTTATCTCCAGTCAGGTGCCTTTAGGGCAGCCTCATTCAGACTTGTTGACTCCTGGTTCCCAAAGCTGAGTCCCAGGGAGGCACAGACGGGACAGCTGAGAACAGATGACACAGGAACAGATGGGAGCTCTAGCACCTTTCCCAACTTAGGTCTCCTAAGTCCTACCCATTACTTCCACCTTATTATGTTTGTTAAAAGAGAGTCAACAAGGATGATCCATAATCATGGAGAGGGGAATTAGACTTAACCTATTGATGGGAGAAGTGTCAAAAAATGTGTGAACATGTTTTAAAACTGCCACAGCATAAATGGGAAAATTAATCCAGTACTTTTAAGTATCACTCTGGAAAATAATCAAGTGCGCATTTCTAAAGTTGCTTCACAGAAACCGCACTTAAAATGTAAATTTTGGGGGGACACCTGGGTGGCTCAGTGGTTTAGGGCCTCTGCCTTCGGCTCGGGTCATGATCCCAAGGTCCTGGGATCGAGCCCCACATTGGGCTCTCTGCTCAACGGGATGCCTGCTTCCCCCTCTCTCTGTCTCTGCCTGCCTCTCTGCCTACTTGTGATCTCTGTCTCTGTCAAATGAATAAATAAAACATTTTTAAAAAATGTAAATTTTTTAAATGTAAAACTGTCTTTTTTCCAGGCTGAGGTAAATTGAAAAGTAAAGTTGTAATGTGATAGTTTAATATGCATATATATAGTAAAATGGTTACCAAAATCAAACTGCAATCAAGGTAATTAACACATCACCTCACGTAGTTATCTTGTGCGTGCATGTGTGTATGTATGAGAATGTCTCTGCATTACTATGTTCCACTGACTCATAACAAGACGTGTCATCCTGGAATCAAAAAATCAAGGTACAATAAATGAAATTTTAAAATATATACAAATATTAGTATCCTTAACAGAGGAATTTTGAACTCTGACTCATCACAGACACATATGCATGGATTAAGCTATTAAAAAATTTTCATACCATTTTGACATTAGAGTTCTTGCATATAACATTAATTAATAGGCTGTTTTTCACACAAAATCATCCTAAAAGAATCTTTCTTAAACTGGGAAAATAATTTTAAAGAATGAAGACAGATTACCCAAAAGAATAAGGAGAAGAAAATAAAACAAAAAACATTAAGGTATAATGGTTAAACTCATATGTATATATTGGCATATATACTTGTACATACAAAGTCATTGAATATTGAGGCCATAAAAGATTAACAAAATCCCTGTAAATAAATGACCAAAAATATTGTATCACTGAATTTGCTAAAATAACATTACACAATAAAAACTTTATTTCTCGGGACACCTGGGTGGCTCAGTCATTAACTGTCTGACTTTGACTCAGGTCATGATTCCAGGGTCCTGGAATCGAGCTCTGAATCGGGCTCCCTGATCAGCGGGAAGCCTGCTTCTCCCTCTCCCAGTCCCCCTGCTTGTGTTCCCGTTCTCGCTGTGTCACTCTCTGTCAAATAAATAAATAAAATATTTGGAAAAAAAAAAAAAAGCTTATTTCTCATTGACATAGCAATGTAATCTGAATGTTCTGAGTTGATAGAAAGCTTTCCTAAGCTTGAGATATTAGTGCCAGCCATAAGAGGACTGGGCCTCGTTACATGGAGTTTACCAAGAAATTCATTGTCCCATTTGCCAGAGCTCCAAGGTGTATACTTGGGTATCTACCCTTTGTATGTTAGAAAAGGTGGCACATGGAACAGATTTCTACTCAGCCATTGGTGGTTTTGCCAGTTGGTCTGAGATCAGTATAAAGTAAAGTGGAAGATAGTGACAAGAAAAACTAGAGAAAAATTGTATGAATGGATCTCCTAAAGAGAGCATAAAATAGACATATATTTGTGTATCATGCTACTGTCCATCAGATAGCATCCGCTGATGAGAACTCACTTTGCAACCAAGTGGACAGGATGACCTGTCCTGCAGATATCAACCTACCTCTTTTCTTGGCCTTCCTTGTGCTTACAAAATGGATCCAGGATAATAGCAGTCACAGTGGCATGGATGGAAGCGATGCCTGGGCTTATAATATGGACTTTGCCTCAATAGAGCTGATTGAGCATGTTACTTCTAAGTTTCCAACTAGTCAGTGTTAGAAACAGAGCCTCTGCCCTGGAAATAGCATCACTTCTTTGGGGATTAAGTGGCTGGATAACAGGAACCTTGTTAAATGCCATCATCCTGATTCTACTCTTCCAGGATTCTATCACCTGTACTAATACTAAGGAGCACAGTTCAATGGCAACATCCTCACTGCCAATTCTGACCTATAAGCACAGCCACCGTTAAGCTTCTCAAAGTCATCTGTGTCTCCTCACTTCCTTAGTAAAGGAAATGTGTCTGAATTGTCCCAAACAACACAGCGAGGTGGCGGGTTCTTGGGCCAACCTACACCATATCAATTCTAACTCCCCTATCTTTATGAATGTTCTGAACTATTTTGTATTCTACCACTCGATGTCTTATTATTTCCACTACTTTTAGTCTCAGGTATCAAGGTCAGGCTCCTAAAGAACAGCAAGGCTACATGGATGAGCTCTAGGTATCACTCCTATAATGCAGAATCATGACTCATGGTGAATAACACTACATCAATGAATTCTCCCCTTTGCAGCCTAATCTTCTGTGTCACCCATCCCCCATTCGCCTACCACCCTCTGCTCAAGATTCTCTTCCACCTTGGCCCCCAGGGTCCTGCCAATACATGTTAAGCAACATATGTACCCTTGCTTGTGCTCCCAGTTTAACTTCTCGGAGACCTAACCTTAATTGACCAGTGATTTGGCTGAAGTTAGGTCTAGGACCATGACTTGAAATGGAACAAGGCCAATGGCAGTGGTACTGAAGTCCAGAGAGTAAATGGTTGATTTCTGAAGGAAACTGTACTCAAAGAAATCTGAGAAGGCCCAAATGTCTGTCTAATACGGTGTTTCTTTCAGGGAAATAAGGTCTTCAAGGTTATATATTTAGCAAACAGCATTTATTTTTTCTTTCCCTGTGATGTATGGATCTCTATGTGAACTAAAAACAACTGCTCTTTTTTATATGAAAAGCTGTATAGGTTAATTTCTCTATGATAATTACCCTTCTTAGCAAAGAATACAAGGAGAGGTAGTATTTTTCATCATCTGACCAAATACAGACTACACTAACAGGCAAGAAATTTAAACCTTTAAGGCCTAAGGTATAGGTAAAATAAGTAGTATGAGTAATAAGTAATATCCAGATGTAAGAAGTGTCAAGAACTCACTGAATTCCTATAAAGGCATTTTCAAAATTAAATTCATGCACTTCTACTAAATTGTGAACTTCTACAAATTTATAAATTCAGCATTATAACACATTAACTATATGAAATATAATTACATACTTCATTCAAAAGAAATAAATAAAATAAAGGTCAACTGAGGCCTCTGGAATGGTAGTTTAATAACATTATTAAGCAGAGTTTATTTGGCAAGGCAGACCGGATAGCAACGCATCAATAAGTTATAGCGAGTGCTATTCTGTGTAATAGAGAAAAAGGTTTCTTGTGAAGCAGAGTGTACAGATACAAACAACCAAAAAGGCAAATTGTGTATTTGAAAACAAAGCTGTGGCTTATGTTCAGTCATTTCTCATATCTAAGAGAATTATTTAAAAAAAAAACTGCATACAAAGGGTAAGTTTCATTATCATGTGAATATTTGAAACTCTCTGATATAATAAATCCCCTAGGATTACATGTCTGCTAAACAGATTTCCGTCTCTTTCCGAATACATTATTGATCAATTTAGCCATTGATTTAGATCCACTGGGTCTTCTCTTTTCTTTGAGTTTGAAGTTTGTCAGGATGTCCTTGATAACTCTGATAAACATCATTTCTACCTCCAGAGACTGCTCTGCTGCAGACAATTCACAGAACTGGCATCGGTTATCCAACGCCAGCTTTTGCCCTTCTTCCCAGCCGACCTCTCGCACATGACAGAGATCTTGCTTGTTACCAACCAAAAGCACGGCTGATTCCACAGCTCTGAAATACAGAACACAACTCTGGCAGGATTATTTTGCATCTTTTTTTTTCTCATTAGGTGTATATCAAAATGAATTACGGACAAAAAAAAATATATATATATATATACATACATATATATATATATAGAGAGAGAGAGAGAGAGAGAGTGTGTGGGTGCACACATGCGTTTGTGTTCCTTACAGTCTTATGTATGTCTATGGCGCATATCCCCACTTACTTGCAAAAATTATTTTAGATAGAATGTAGTGTGTGACACAGAAGCAGCAAGACTCTTAAAGCATAGGATCTGCACTGATATAAACCTATTCTTGAATTATGGCTCTGTTTACTAATAAGGCATGATTGTTACTCTCCCTACTTTCAATTTTCCTATATGTAACAATGTAACAATGGTAAATATGTAACAATGGTAAAATAACAATCGTTACACAGAATATATGTGACAATGGTAAAATAACACTCGTTACACAGAATTCTCATAGAGATTAAATCAAATGATGGATGTAAAGGTACCTAGCACAGTGACAGGCAACAAAAAGATGCTTACCAAGGATTATTTTTCATTTCCTTATCAATTGAAAGAGAAGGACTAACTAATGTCTCTTTGCTGAGTAGTTACTGTAATTTAACAATTTAGATATGATTTCCCCAGAGAAAATATTACTCAATACTTACTGCTGTTTGTTAATATCCATTATACCATACTCTAGAGAAAAATGTTATGATCTCAGGACCTTGTACAATTTTTCTATTTATTTAAGAAATATGTTTCTTTGTTAAGATAATGTCTTCAGCAAATATCAATGTATTCTCCTTGGTTATAGTGACACATTTCTAAAACAGAATTTCATTTGAAAGCTATAGTAAGACAACTAGTCCTCAAATGCCATGGAACTCTGCCAAGTTACCCACTTGAGGGAAAGTATGGACAAATGCAGTCTTCAACTCTATCCAAAGAGATACTGTCTTTATATTCTGCTCAAAGCTGGTTTCATTCACATGATGGTGTGAGTGGTAGGAGAAAAAAAGCACAGTATGTGTTGGACTTTTGAGAGTATTAATATCTTTTTCTATGTAATTCAGAAAATTATTGTAAAGGATTAATGAGAAAGAGTAAGTGAAATATTTGCAAGACTGAGTTACAAATATCAGATGCAATTAAAAAAAAGTAACATATTTTGCTATTCTAGTCTATCTACAGATTGAGAACCAGAAATACTTGAATAATACTTAGTACATTAATAAAATTGCCTGGAAAATATCAAGTATAGGTGTTTTCACTTTTATGTTTTTGATTACTAAGTGATTCTTTTGATTTGGGGGAATAGCAAAAGAAATTTATTACTATAATTTATCTAAGTCATGCTACTTAAATATGAGGCATTTAGTGCTTAAAACAATGGAGTTCAAAAAAATCTGTAATATTAGAGGAAATCAGAGCTGTGAGGTACCTTGGTAAAAATCACATCCTTTTCTTCTACCATGTTTCTATCAGTTTTATAATCAGAAAAATTATGTCTAGAGATTAAAGTGGTTTTCCTAAGGTCAATCAGATATAAACAAGAATGTACGCTGATTGACTCCAGGGAAATACCCTTGATCAATTATTATCCATGTTTTCTTGACATTAAAATAGATGCAAAACACATATACACAATTTCAGAACTAATACTGTGTTTCTTGATTCCCAGATTAGAATGTTATTTCAGACTCTAAGGGCAAATCTGATCCAGAGCACAAAGAATCTTTCATAGCAGCATTTTGAGCAAATATCAATATTTTAAACACAAAAGGCTAAAACAAAAATATAAGGAAAGCTAAATGGGAAATTCATGTGGTTTAACTTACACCTACTAATACAAGAAGGGTTTAAGAGACAGCTCTGTCTGTCTTCACAGCTACTTGTGTCAAAACAATTACAATGGGAAATCATTGATCAGCTCTTTATTTTAGGAGATGAAAGAGAACAATGTATTCTCATACTTAGAAATTGTAATGGCTTGACTCTTCACTCTATCTTGCTTTGATAGACTGAACAACCCAATGACTAGGAACTGGATGCCAAATGTAATAAATTTGGATTTATCTAGTATCCTTAACATTTCTGTGGGAATGAAAAGAAAAGGTTGCAAAGTGAACTGTCCTGTATACAGAGGACCAGGGTTTTGCAAGTGAGTGTCATGTTAACAATAGAATCTATCTTGTAAAATAGCCATTTACTCAGAGCAAGTAACTGTTTATGTCAGCCGGGATATAAAGTGTTCTCATCTTATTCCTTTTACTACATGTGTAACTCCTGCAGAATGGAAGGTGAATTGTTCAGGGCTGTTAAATTTTGTAATTGGAAGGCTGTATTAAACTCTTCCTAATGATGCTTATAGCTATATGATGATTTACTCAAAAGAAAGGAGAGAGGAATGAAGAATGTCTTACCTTTTACAATGACTAGTTTGTGGCTCCCGAATTCTGTAGATCAGTGCTTTTGCAAAAGCAAATGAGGACCTGTCACTGATGTCATACACAATAACAAACCCATCTGCCCAGTGCAGCTCACTTGTGAGGGAAAATTTTGCTTTCTGTGGCTGAAAACAAATCAAGCACATTGGAACTGGTAGTGCAGTTCACCTGCATTTTACACCTTAGACAATTAATTAATGGAATGCCCATTTCACCTAAAAGAGACATTAATAAGCCAGAGACTGATATTTTCTAAAATGTAGTTTCCTTGGTTCTCTCTTCCTTATCACTCCTTCTTTAATTAAAAGTGATTAAATGCTTAAAATAAAGAAAAAGTATAATAAAATTTTATTATCTATCTCATTTGCCACTTTAAGAAAATATCTTAAATTTTTTGAAAGTTGGATAAGCTGTAATAATTGCCCTTTGAATTAATATTCACATATTTGTTTTGAAAAGAGAAAATATTTTCTATCAGTATTAGTAGATGGGTTATCTATTGATTTTTGATAATAGATTTAAATCAGAGAAAAAAAACACCGATAAGGTTTAGCTAAAAACATTTAAGGGATATTTTACATAACTAAATGAATCTGTGTCCTGGAGTTGTTTTATTTATTTTTTAATATATTTTTTAAAGATTTTATTTATTTATTTGACAGAGAAAGACACATCGAGAGAGGGAACATGAGCAGGGGGTGGGAGAGGGAGAAGCAGGCCTCCCGCTGAGCAGGGAGCCTGAGGCAGGGTTAGATTCCAGGACCCTGGGACCAGGACCTGAGCCTAAGGCAGGGAGCCCGATGCCCAGGACCATGGGATTATGACCTGAGCTGAAGGCGGATGCTTAACCAACTGAGCCACCCAAGCGCCCCTAAACTATTAACTTCTAATAGCTATACTGTGACATCCTAGAAATATAAATGCAGCCTGATATCGCTATTTTAAAGATATTTGTGCTATGGTAATTTTTGTCATAACTTTATAGGAAGCTAGATAATGGAATTTATAATATTAAAAGTAATCTCTTAAAACTTTAATTAAAATTGAGAATAAATTTCGGTTTTAAGATTTGCAACTTTATTTTCATTTACTCTTATCCAATCTCCTTCAAATCATGATTGAAAAAATAAAATAAAAGCATATTTTGTTTTACTTACTTGAGAACAAGGATCGTATATTTCTAGATTCAGTTGCTTCCCTTCCAAATACAAATGCTTGCTATAGATAGATTCTGCAAAATATGCATATATTCGTTGCAGTATGGAAATACTCCAGAATAAAAAAAAAAAAAAGAACTCATATCTGAATCACAGTCCTGCAAATGCAATTGCTTATCTTTTTTTTTAAGGTTTTATTTATTTATTTGACAGACAGAGATCACAAGTGGGGGGGGACGCAGGCTCCCCGCTGAGCAGAGAGCCCGACGTGGGGATCAATCCCAGGACCCCAAGATTATGACCCGACGGAAGGCAGAGGCTTTAACCCACTGAGCCACCCAGGCGCCCCTCAATTGGTTATCTTATAATAGAATAGTACAGTGGCTTTTTGTTAAATGTTTGTGGCCAAATACATGTATTTGTTCATATATATGTGTGTATATATATATATATATATTTCTTTTTTTTAAGATTTTATTTATTTATTTGACAGACAGAGATCACAAGTAGGCAGAGAGACAGGCAGAGAGAGAGAGAAGGGGAAGCAAGCTCCCTGCCGAGCAGAGAGCCCAATGTGGGGCTCGATCCCAGGATGCTGGGATCATGACCTGAGCTGAAGGCAGAGGCTTTATTTAACCCACTGAGCCACCCAAGCGCCCCATCTGTATTTCTTACAAATAAACTTCACCACCATGTCTATTCAACTACATGCTATTGTGCTTATATAACTTATCTCCCATCCTATAACTATGGATGAGTTCTGTGTTTCTAAGGTCAGTGCATTCATTATACACTAGTTACCAATTACTCTGATCTACTGAAAGACATGACCCCACCAATTTTACCTCTTTCTTCTGCATCATAAATTGTTCTTTACTACATCATTAACAGTTGAATTTCTAACAACAATCCCTTAGAACCCCCAATCTCTTCAACTATTGCCCTGTTTCTCTGTTGGCCTTTTAGTTAAGTATCCAGCACAGCCTGGCCCTGTGTCCGATTTCTCTCCGCCAAGTTCTTTCAGTTATTCCAATCGGGCTTTAGCTCCAATAACTTAACTAAAACTGTTCTTATCAAAGTTATGGTTTTAGATTCAGTGGCTAATTCTATATCTTGATCTTACTTGCCCTACTAGTATTAATACAATCACTCCTGCCTCCTTAAAAGGTTTCCTTCACATGGTTTTCAAAGCAACATATTCCCCTGTTACTTTTTTTCTTTATTCCTTGTTGCTCGGTATTAATCTTTTTTACTTTTCCTCAACATATCCTCTCACTCTCCAAACATGGGTCCAGTGTATGGATCTCTTCTCTACCTAGATTCCCTTGCTAGTCTCATTCAGAGTTTTATAGAATAATTATTGCTCAGGAACCCAATTTATATCTGCAGCCTAGACCACTTCCTTGAACTTCAGATGCAAACAGCTCCTGCTATTGCACATCTCCCTTTAAACATTGAACAGACATCTCAACCTGAAACACTCAAAAATTAATCTCAGATCTCCGTAAAAAGACCGTATCTTCCACAGTTTTCCATTTCATTAAATGATATACCCATAACTCCAGCTGATCGGGTTAAAAGCTTTAAGTCATCCCTGATCCTGTCTTTCTCTTACCTTCCATATTTATCCTATTAAAAATTCCTTTTTATTCTAGCTCTAAAGCATATTTTGAATTTGTCGGTTCTCATCATCTCTATTGTTAGAACATCATTATATTTTGTTTAGATTGTAACAAAACCTCCTATTTCATCTCTCTGCTTTACCCCTCTCCTAATTCCCTTCTCATGCTTACTCTATTCTCAACACGGAGCAAAAGGGAACTTTGTACCCAAATCATATCACTTGTCTGATCAAATCTCTCCGAATGGCTCCCCATCTCACTTGCATAAAGCAAACCCTTTAAAATGGCTGGGAATGGCCCTCATTGTCTAGTCCCCCATGACTTCTCTGGCTATTTCCCTCAAATTCTTTGCACCTAAGCTACACCATCCTCCATACCATTCCTCAACTTTTTCAGAAAGTTCCTGCCTCAGAATTTTGGTAATTGTTCCTCCTGCCTGCGTGTAATCCCCCAGATATCTTCATGGCTCAGTTTTCACCACCTTTACATCTCTGTCCAAGTGTCACCTTCTCAGAGAAGTCTACCCTAACTACCCAATTTCAAATGGCCACATACCAGACTAGTGTCCTTCCCCCGTGCTGTTTTCTTTTCTTCATAGCATTTATGATCATGTGCCATAACTTATACTTAATTTTTTAAATTGACCCTCCCTTCTGGAATGTAAATCTTATGGAGGCTTAGATAATTGTCTTTTTTGTTCACTGATATGGCTTCTCTACCTAGAAGAGTATCTGGGACATGGTAGGTGCTCAATAAATATTGGTTAAATGAACAAAGGACTATCTTTCTGAAACTTTTCCTCCGGGGTTTAATTTAAGACCTACTTCTCTCCAAAATGGTACACTGACAAAAATCATGCCCCACTCTGGCAATGTAACCCATAGTTTAAAAGATGTAGCAAGCATTTGGGAAACTAACTTCAGGGGGTTAGGGATGAATATTAAAATCCTTCTAGGTTACATTTAATGAAATCTGTTATAGTTTCATTAAACTTTAAAGTACATTTTCAGACAGTTCCTTCTAACTTCATAGGTTTACTACTGACTGTGAACCATAAAAGTTCCTTCTAGAAATTTAAAAACATCTACTCTCAACTCAAAAACTGCCACCAGGGGTCACAAACTCTTAACTTTTTAGAATTTTATTATTTTTCCCTTCTGGTCACTTACAAGATGGAGTCATTTTTTTTCTATTTTGTCCTCATGCAAGGATAACCTTTTGCTCATTTGATTATCTTTCCAAAATGTCTCTAAGTCTTAATATTTTAATGAAAATGAAAAAGCCAAAATTGTATACACTTCATTTGTTTTACATAACTACATCTTATAAAAGATTAATGGGACTTTTTGTTGTTGCTGCTGTTATTTTTGGGTGTGGTTTTATTATGTTTTGCTTTGTTTTGTTGTTTTTGCTTTGTTTATTATGTTTTGCTTTGTTTTGTTGTTCTGGAACATTTTTTCATGCCTGACTCCTATTTTGTGTTATATATGTGTATATTTTTAAAGATTTTATTTACTTATTTGACAGAGGAGAGAGAGATCAATAGGCAGAGAGGCAGGCAGAGGAGGAGGGGGAAGCAGGCTCCCTGCTGAGCAGAGATCCTGATGGGGGCTGAACACCAGGACCCTGAGATCATCACCTGAGCTGAAGGCAGAGGCTTAACCCACTGAGCCATACAGGCGCCCCTCTTTTGTGTTATATTGACTGAAATTTGTGACCTGAGAAATGAAACAATAGGAATTTCTCTTTCTATGTATTTCTTCTTTAATCAGTTTCCAAGCACTTTCCCTAAAATATTCACAATGTCTTATGGACTGAAATAGTATCTTAGATACATGTAGAAAGAAATACAATACTTTAAAGTTACTTTTAAAATTCTCTAGAAATGCTACCTCATGAATGGAGGCACTAAAAAATATTTTTTAATGGAGGGAATTATTTCTCACGGAAAAATACACTTGCAATGATAACTTCATATTACTCGAGGAATTATTGAACAAAAAAATCAAAATCATTCCCCTTTTTCCCAATTCTTTTTTTTTTAAAAGATTGTATTTCTTTATTTGACACAGAGAGAAATCACAAGCAGGCAGAGAGGCAGGCAGAGAGAAAGGGGGAAGCAGGGACCCTGAGATCATGACCTGAGCTGAAGGAAGAGGCTTAACCCACTGAGCCACTCAGGCACGCCACCCCTTTTTCCCAATTCTCATGTTTGTTTGTTTTTTAATAAATCTGTTGTTCTTGTTTAAAATGCAAAAACACTTTTCCCTCATGCCTTAAGTCAGGTGAGATATTAGTACCATTATATTGATTAATTGCTGAGCCAAAAATATACTCAAACTCTGGCAAAATTCCTCACTTTTTATTAATGCCCCACTGTGGTATTTCCCATATGTCATGCTAATTCTGATCAAAATAAATTTAGAGCAGAGTTAGTAAAATGATTCTAAGATTATATTAAGGTGCTCTGGCACCTGTTTTGAATTTCTCTGAAACTTAGATAAGCCACCTAGATAATTATGATATGATCTTTAATCAAGGCATAATTTTCCTGTTATTTTCACACAGTTTTACAATTAAAATAAGCTTTATTTTGTCGTTCTAGTACTTTTATAATTACTTTGTCCTTATCTTTCAACAGATGTTTATTTAATTTCAGAACTGTTTTATAGTTTACAAAATTACATACTCACATGGTTTACAATATTGGGGGAGGGGAATCTCAGTTTCAAATGTTCTTCTAATTCTAGCCTGAAACAAACAGACTTACTAATCCATCTCACTTAACATCAAGTTGGGTGAATATTATCACGTAAGAACATTCAATTCAAGTACCTATCTTGGCATTTCCAACCAGAACCTGTATAAATAAGTGCATAAAAGTGCAACAATGGAAAATTCTATCAAAATGCTTCAGTGATCTTAATTGTGGTGTAATTAAAATGCTGACATTTTAAAGGTGAAAAAAGTCTCAAGTGGTAACTTACCAAAATTAGAGGCATATTCTCCAATGAATCGCTTGGTAAGAAACCTTACTGTAAGGGCTGCAAAACAAACATGCTGGACTTAGGGTTTTTTCTGTT
The DNA here is from genome assembly GCA_003697995.1 of Taxidea taxus jeffersonii. NCBI lineage: Eukaryota > Metazoa > Chordata > Mammalia > Carnivora > Mustelidae > Taxidea > Taxidea taxus. The sequence goes on along the minus strand of RCUC01114179.1, from coordinate 9,578 downwards.
TTAGGACACAGACAACTTAGCTATGTACGTAAGGTTTTATCTTTCTGCTCAAAAATTACCAAGCATTAATGCAGACCTTAAAGCCTTATTAAATTCTAGTCTAAATAATAGTCAGCAAGATTTTCACTGTACAACTGTAAAGATTAAAAGACTAGAAAGAAAGTGATCTGCCTATTCAAAACACTGTGTAATTAATTCATGAATGCGAACAGGTAAAGCAGCTTACTTTATGTAACAGAAACAGAGTTCTCATTAAGTTTGAGATTCAAGAACTATAATTATATTCCTGGATTAAATCTGGCTCCAAGGTGCTGCATGCTAATAGTGACAAAGACAAGACCAAAAATTTATAGCTGGTCGTGAAGATACTGGGACTTCAAACTCCAAGAAACCAGGAAAAGGACCTCTAGTATCAGTTCATCTTGTTGCAGCTCCTGGATCTGGCCAGGTGTGTGGCTCAGGAAGTTCAGGTAGCTCTGCTGGTGGTGTCCTGACTATCATGATGGAACCAAAAATGAAATCCAGTGAAATAAAATCCATGGCTTCCAAAGTCAGGGCACCTGTTTCTCAGTCCCCAGGCATCTATAAAGCCATGCCCATCCTAAGTTTTTTCACTCTAATAATGTTGCATTTAAAAAATAATCCAAGCCAATAGACAAAAGGAAATGCCTGGGGGCCTCAGTTTGTTAAACACCCGACTTCAGCTCACATCATGATCTCGGGCTCCTAGGATCGAGCCCTGAGCTGGGCTCCATACTCAGCAGAATCTGCTTGTGCCTTTCCCTCTCCCTCTGCCCTTCTCTCTGCTCACATACTCTCTCTCTTTAATTAATTAATTAATTAATTAAAAATCTTTTAAAAAATCCATAGGTCTCCATGAACTTTCCTCCACCCTTAGTCTCAGAGCAGAAGAATCAGTATAAGACCATTGTTTGGCTACGAGTGGATGTGAGGGCTGGTGTGGTAGAGTGAGAAGTAGGTGGGACAGTGAAGGAGGGATTTACTATTATTCCTATGAATGTTTAAAAAGTATAAACTAACACATATCTTTCTCAAACTGTCTATAAATTCTATAAATATATAGTTAATTGTATTATTTATTCATAAAAATGAAAACTCCAAACAAAAAGTAATATGCATAATTATATAGCTGTATTTATCTATTAAGTCAATATATTTCTCTCTCTTTCTCCACTCTGAACCATGCCATAGGAAACAGTACCACTCACCAGATTTGCCTGTTCCTTCACCACCCAAGATAGCAAGTTTCACATCATTCATCTTGTCTTTCTGCTCCTGTCTTCTGGAGCTATACTGACTTGAGTCCAGCATGTGCTTTTTAAAATACTTTTTATTAATGCTGCTATCATTTCTCTAAGGCCAACTCCTCCCCATAGTCCTATCATCCAATAATAACTTTAAAAATGTTTTTCTGGAGTCTTTTTAAACATATTTCACTAAGAAAAAAAAACAAACACTGCAGTTACTGTTTAGACTTAAAGTCTTCTTAAGTCAATAGTTAAGAATTTCTTGACTAAGCTAAGAAAGCTTAGCTCCCAATCCTCTATTTTTATGTACACAGAATCTTCCTTTCCTTAGGACCTAGAAAAATGATTTCATTAAGAAATCTTTTAGATGATGAGTATACATTCCCATAAATCTACTTCGATTGGATCAGTTTTGATTTTTCTATTAATACCTGAGCCTACATCTTCTTGGGCTTCTTCTGTTAAAGACAAGGGGAATAAGTTAACTCAGTCATGAAAATAAATGAGAAGGAAGAGGATGGCTACCTCAAATGTATTAGTTTAGGGTTGACAGCAGGACACACAAATATCCAGCCCATGTTTTTAGGCTCATGTGAGTTATGTGAGGCTCTGAATGAGATATATGGACGCAAAGGGTTTTACATTGTCTTTCCTGATAAACAATCCCTCTCTCTTTTTTTTAAATTTTATGCCAATAGACAACAGTGAGTTTTCTGAGAAAAAATAATAAACCAAGCAGCTTCATTTTGCTTAAAAAGCAATAAACAGAAACCTACATTTCCTTCTAGAGTACATAATAATTAGGAAGAAAACAAATTCAAAAAAAGGAATAAGATTTGGAAGGGGTATTGTGATATACTTTACTCCTGCTATGACCTAAAGAGGTAAATTTAACATGCAAAATGACGGGTCTTTCATACTTTTAACCACTTTTCTCTACCACAAATCCCCGTATTACTTTCTTCCCTTTCTCTTTCCTCATTTGTATATGCATAAATCGGATGGTTGAGAAAAAAGTATAACAACAAATACAAGAATTCAACCGTATCTACTCAATTTTGAGGCCCCAGTAAAGGAGTTCCATTTCTTTTTAAAGATTTTTATTTATTTATTTGATAGACAGAGATCACAAGTAGGCAGAGAGACAGAGAGAGAGAGGAGGAAGCAGGCTGTCCGCAGAGCAGAGTGCCCGATGCAGGGCTGGATCCCACGACCCCGGGATCATGACCCTAGCCGAAGGCAGCGGCTTTAACCCACCGAGCCACCCAGGCGCCCCTGAAGGAGTTCCATTTCTAAGCTGGGTTAATCACAGGTATAACGTGATTTTTTAAAATATATTTATTTAACAAATGTTGAGTAACTGCCACTTTTTATTGAAGCTATGTTGGGTTTACAAGGTCAATAATTAAAGAACTTTTTCGGCCTTAATGAAGCTACAGTATACTGTGATGAAAACTGAAACAATTATAATTACAATAAACATGATCATGGCTAAAATAGGGCTCTAACCAAAGGCTGGGGAAAACTGAGCAGTGGATGGAAAGGACTTCAAAAAGTAGACAAAGCTTGAAACATAAACTTCTGCTTGAAACCCAACAGAAGAAAGAAAGAGTGATTGGGGATTAGGGAGATGTGTCCAATCCAGAAGAAGAAATATATTCTGTAAAGAAAAAAAAAAAAAAAAAGGCAAGAGAATGTATGGCAAATGGCAAATTGTGAGATCAACAAGTAACAGCTGAAACAAATTTTTCCTTTCATTACAAAGTATAAAAAATTTAAAATGAGCTATGCTCTCTTTAACCCATGCACCTATATTAAAAGTAACAAGTAATTATTTTTTATTAAAAAATTAAAAGTTGGGGCGCCTGGGTGGCTCAGTGGGTTAAAGCCGCTGCCTTCGGCTCGGGTCATGATCCCAGGGTTGTGGGATCGAGCCCCGCATCGGGCTCTCTGCTCTGCGGACAGCCTGCTTCCTCCTCTCTCTCTCTGCCTACTTGTGATCTCTGTCTATCAAATAAATAAATAAAATCTTAAAAAAAAAAAATTAAAAGTTTACCAGGACACCTGGATGGCTCAGTAGGTTAAGCATTTGCCTTTGGCTCAGGTCATGGTACCAGGGTCCTGGGATCAAATCCCCCATCCAGCTCCCTGCTCAGAGGGAAGCCTGCTTCTCCCTCTCCTTCTACACCTCCCCCCTGCTCATGCTCTCTTTCTCTTTCTCTCAAATAAACAAATAAATAAAATCTTTTTTAAAAAAGGAAGTTTACCAGATGATTTATTATACTATGGAACTGGATGTTTCCCCCACTATTTGGAGAAATTCTATTCTTATCTTCTTAAGAAAGTTCTGATCACTGCCATTAGGAAGTTTAGTATATCTACTTATAGGAAGGAAAAACTTAACTTCATAGTGAGCATGATACTGAAAACACTATGTAGACGGTTATCAAAATACCTCCATTCTTACACCATATTCTCCTCCTCCCCACTTCTACTGAATTCCAAAAATAATCTGATAAAAAAGCAGCCTACTGTTGGAGGAGAGTGAAGTTATAAACCAGAATAGAGAGAATATAACTATGTACATACTTTTCTAAGAAACAGAGTGTCTATATATGTTTGTGGCCTCAGGTAAAGTGTGCTAAAATATTAATATTCTGATAGACATATTATTTATACTACCTAGAATCCTCTCACTTTTCCCTAAATATATATTTATTCACAACCAAAACAAAATTAGTTTATTCCTTTATTCATTTATTGAATGAAAATATTATTGAGTGTCTTATATGGGCTTGAGTTATTTTTAGTGCTAAAAACATATTAGTGAACAAAGTACTTGTAGATTCTGGTCATAGGAGATGGACATTAAAATAAAAAAATAAGCAACTAATTACACAGCAGGTGTTCATTAATGCTATAATACTAATGTTTAATTTTTTGTTTTTCTGAGGTCAGATTAACCAGCCCTTCTCAGCTAATCTCATTTCCCTGTAATTTCTGTTAGAATAGATGCAGAGTTTCTCCACCAATTGTTTCAGATTCAGAAGGGTGGATTAAATAAACTCTCTAAGGAAACAGAATATCTTTGTTCCATTTTACTGAAAAGATGGGCTACTTCCCATCTCATTTTCTGTGTCTATCATAACCTAAACAAGACACAAATGGTGTACATGTACAAATAGTAAACAAATACATATAAATACAATGTTATTTATTAATACAGATTCCCAGGGCCTAAGTATATTAACAAATCAAATCCAGAAAGGTTATTTAAAGAGCCAATTGTCATGAACTAGTAGAATGACAAGTTGATTGAACAATAGGAAATTTGGTAGAATTTTCCAATACATTGCACCAAGATAAAAGAGAAAAACTGTATGAATAACATATATCCTAAAGCATTTTATGGAATTTAACAGTCACTTAAAGTAAACAAACAAAGAGAGAGGCCTGGGTGGCTCAGTCAGTTAAGCATCCAACTCTTTTTTTTTTTTTTTTTACTTACTTACTTCTTTTGAGAGATAGAGAGCTCCCATGTAGGGCAGGGAGCAGCAGAGGGAGAGGGAAAGACTTCCAAGCAAACTAAGATTCTCCCACATAGGGTTCAACATGGGGCTTGATCCCATAACCCTGGGATCATAACCTGAACTGAAAACAAGAGCCGGTTGTTTAACAGACTGAGCCACCCAGGAACCCCGAGTCGGCCCCTTGATTTTGTCTCAGGTCATGATCTCAGGGTTGAGGGATACAGCCCCGTGGCAGGCTCCCACTCAGCCTAGAATCTGCTTGTCCTTCTCCCTCTATTCCTCCTCTACTCCCCAACAAATCACACATGCTTTCTCTCTCTTTCTCTCAAGTAAATAAATTATAAATAAAATCTTAAAAAAGTAAATAAAAAAACAAAATATTCTGTAATCCAGATATAGGGGATTTCTTAACTTTATTAATGTTATATATTTTTTTAAAATCAAATATTAGAGAACTAACAAATACCTATAGAATTATTACTCTTAATATTCCTCTAGGAAAAAGTATTTTGTCTGTTAATTTTAGCATAGAACTGGGAGTCCTATTCAACACAATGAGGGGAAGAAATAGCACATATGAAAGAGGGAAGACAAATGGTTATGATTTACAGATGGTATTTTTTCCTTAACTATATTATCTACATTGTTAGCACACATAAGACCATTCAGTAAGATGGCCAGGTAAAAGATAAACACAAAAACAGTAGTTCCAAACGATAAAAATAACAACTAACACATGTTTAACACAGTATCAGTGTATTACAGGTAGTTTTTAAAATGCTTTCCAAGGGGGCGCCTGGGTTGCTCAGTTGTTAAGCGTCTGCCTTTGCTCAGGTCAGGATCTGAGAGTCCTGGGATTGAGCCCTGCATTGGGCTCCCTGCTTGGCGGGAAGCCTGCTTCTCCCTCTCCCGCTCTGCCTGCTGTGTTTCCTCTCTCGCTGTGTCTCTCTCTGCCAAATAAATAAATAAAATCTTAAAAAAAAAAAAAATAAAATGCTTTCCAGGTATACTACATTTAATCCTCTGAAAAACTTCAAGTAGGTATGTTACTAACTTCTAATATAATAAAAACCTAGTCCTTTTCACAAAGGAAAAAAAGAAATAAAAAGAATAAAACCAAAAAAGAATGTATAATATTTCTATGACAAATTCTCCGTTCATTGAAGTTTATGAAGTAAGATTTGAATACATGGACAAACAAATACGAAGACCCAATTTGTAATAATTACCAAATTAAAAGTAAGATGCAATGAAAATTAAACCCCCCCCCAAAAAAAGAAAATTAAAATCCCAACAAAGATGGTTCAGTTGAATGTAGAAAGCTCATTTGGGAAATGAAAATATGCAAGAGTAATTGAGAGATTTTTAGGTAAGAGAGTGACAAAATACCTTTCCTGAACCAAATAATACTAAAAAATAAACACTATTTTATTAGAATGGGATTGATATGCTGACTAATAGATAGATTTTTGAGTACAGAAACTGAGTTCATTATGAATAACATTTTGGATACATGTTATTTTTAAATTGTGTGGATATTAGAAAAAATCATATAATAAGTTATGTGGGTGCCTCATACAATGCAGAAAAATAAGTTATGAATATTAAAAATTTTAGTCTGAAATTTAAACTAAGAAAAAGTTACATGGTCTTTGACATATATATATGATAATCTTTCAAATGCGTGTAGGGAGGGAACAGTCTTCTTAAGAAAAATATACGAAGATGTAACGAAAAATATATACCAAAAAACCTATCTAATAACTTCATAATTGATCTTTAAGTGTTGGTTATATTCGTCCCATGGGCTTATTGACCAAGTTGTGTCAATTTGTAGATTTATTAAGAGCAAAGTAAGTATCTAGATACAAATGGATTCTTTTAATCAGAATTGAGGTATTTTTCACCTGAAATTATACACCATGTTACTGAAGGAAATAAAGTTCTATCAGGAAACAAACAAACATTTTTAAAATGGAATTACTTCTGGATACTTTTATGTGATAATATGGAAATTTTTCAGGAAAGAGTGGCTTTTTTTTTTTAAAGAAGAAAATAGTATTCTTCTAATCTCACAAAGCACATGTTTTCAAACAGCTAACAGATTAAAACTAGATCGAGAGTGTTCAGGTGTTTCCACATTATGTTGGGGTTAGGTAAGCAATCTAGGGGGAATTTTTACAGGAAAAAAGACCATTTGATTGCTAAGCTCTATCTCTCTTCTGTTCCAAAAGCACTCTATGACATGTATCATGACATAAATAGCACAGATAGCATTCTCAGCCAGAGATTAGAAGCAATTTCTCTGCAATCACAAATCCTCCAAATCTCTTGCAAAGAAATTATTCAGACCCAGACATTTACCTAACCAAATGCTGAAGCTATTGCAATTGCTACAAAACCTCGATTAGTATTAATAGTGACTAGAATACACAAACTTCTATTCAATATTTTTTGGCTATAATATATGTATCTTAGAACTAATAATTATTTAGTTCATCAATTTATATTCTAGCAGTTTGCTCATTACATTTGCCCACACAGATTTCATTTTGGTATGTGTGATTCCTTTTTGACAGATTGGCTATGTATCTGAACTTGTATGTGAAACAGATTGCATGCAACAAAATTACTCCCACATTATTTGGGCTGGGAAGACTATTTTTAGAGTCTATACCTATTTATGGTTATAGTTCTTGGCTTATAGCCTCTCAAGTGTCTTTGCTTAAAATTTAACAATTCAATCTGAATACTGAACACCAACCTAGTCTACAAACTGCAACTAATTTGGGTTTACCTCTTCTTTCTCCTCTCCTCCCCTTCATGCCCCAGCTCCCTTCCTCTCGGTATGAATGTCTCTCTCTCTCTCTTCCTATATTTATCTCCTAAATAAACACCGAAGAGTTTTCGATGCTCTTCTCTAACAGCAGTGTTCTAAAACTTCACAATCTTACTTTCTGGAGCATGTCATTGTTTTCATTCATTGTACTGTGTCACTCCTTTGGCCCTCTCAATCTAGAGATTCCCGCTTCTCAGTTCGAGGAATTGTTCTTGTAACATTTCTTTAACAATTTATTCAGTTCTATCTTATGTGTTCTTCCTGGTTGAAGCTGACGTTAATCATATTTTGAAATTACAAGATTGATTCATAACGAATGACATCTTCTCTCCTACAGACCTATTCTATATCTTTATCTTCTCCTTTATAGCTTATTACAAAGATTATATCTTGAGTATACATATAAAAATATACACACACACACAATTTTAAGACTGGTTTCTTATTTGCAGCTATTGTATTGAAATATTGTACACATTAATTTCAATTTAAAGGAAAATATAAAGTTTGATACATTCTTCAGTAGAACTTGAATATATAATCCCTATCATAATTAACTTTACGTTTATGAACCAGTATTGTTCTAAGTTACACTGCAATACATAACAAATACATGATTTTTACTATAGATATACTGTGTGTGTGTGAATTTCAATTAAACAAGGTAAAGAGGCTTATATCACTCCCAAACAATTTAAAAACTCTGTTGACATCATTAATAGAATTGACCTATGACAGTTATGCCTTTATAATTCTAATCACTTTTAAAACAAGTTTTGGAAGATAATCTTTCATTTCAGTATCATAAAGAAAAATTTTATTTAATATGTAATGTTTGTAATTGACTAAATTACATGGGCCTGTTTTGTTTCTTTTTTAAGAAAAATAATGAATACCTCACCAATTCACAAAGGTTTTCAAAGCCTGTGTGGGACTAAATAATTGAATGCCTCACTAAGTTTTCTCAGCGTGTATACTTATAATTGCAATTATCTTTTCAAGGTAAATGTTTCAGTATTTATTTTACTCTTTTAAATTATTCTTGAAGTGTTTATTGTTTCATAAGGTTTTAGTTTCCTGCTACATTTATAATAGTTGAAACATGATAGCTAATAGTAATTACAACTCAGCCATCCGCCCTCTTTCTCTTTTCTAAAAATGTCTGTCAGTTTTTCTGTGGACACTGGTAATTTTTGTGGAAGCTACTTTAGTTTTTGTCAGAAGTTTGCAAGTAAACAGAGTTTTAGTTAGCTCTTAGCTCTCTCCTAATCACTTGAAGTTGGTCAGTAGAACAAAGTGACTATGATCTTCAAAAACAGTCATCCTCTGAATGCAGCTGCTCTAACAAGAAGCTCGAGTGAGCAATGCATGGTTTACTTCACTGAGTGCACGTTCTGCAGAAATAGGACTTTGAAAGGCTGAGCGATGCAGATGTGAGAAGGATACGTTACTCATATTTTCTCAACTCCTTTCATTACCCTTTAGAAATAAATATTCCAAAAGTAAATTTCCAGAATTCAAGCTGAATCCTACAATTAAATGGAATTGAATGAATAAAAAGTATGATTCCTCTGAAAGACTGTTATAAATAGACCTCAAAATATGTAATGGTTCAAACAGAAGAAAAGTATATTTCCTGCTCACATAAAATACTAAACATGTGTTCCTGATCAGTGAAACAGCTCTCATCCAACTGGCTTCCAAACATCCTGCCCCCGGGGGCAGTGGGAAGGGAAAGAGCATGACAAATCATGTGTGGGAGGTTTGGGAGGACTAACCTGCAATAGGTGCGCCTTGCTTCTGTTCACATAAACTTGAATCGTAAATGAAACATCAGCTGTTTGCCTCCTCTTGGGTCTCACATGTGCTCGCCTTTGGACTCGAAACTATGCCATCATTTCTCATTCTTAAGCCTTTGGGTTTGGACTGGAACTACACCAT
>RCUC01114178.1:0-16992 GCA_003697995.1 Taxidea taxus jeffersonii | reverse complement strand
AAAACATCAACAGCCTAAACAGATCACAGGTTGGTCGAAGTGACAGCTACTGTTATTTCCTACCAGCAAGCCAGAAGATGAAGTGGATTTTTCTCATTCTCATGGCCCTGCGCGACATCCTCTTTCTGGGTCTCATGGGCTGGGCCAGTGTCTACATGGTATGCGTTCTCCGTAGTCACCACAAGCGTGCCCGTTACCTGCAGAAATCCAAGGTTCTCTACCACAAACCCCTGGAGATAAGAGCTGTTCAAAGTGTTCTCCTGCTGATGCTTTGTTTTCTCTTCTTTTATTGGACAGATTGTATTATTTCTTTATATTTAAACTCTTTCTTTAAAAATAGGTGCCTAACATTATTCATTCTAGAAATCTTAACCCTCGGTTATGCAATTGTTAGCCCGTTTGTGCTGATTCATAGAGATGGACATCTGGCTAAATGCTGGCACTTTCGATAAGACTTGAGAAAATGACTATTTCATTGATCCCTTAGAGAGCAAGTTTGAAATAAGACATTTTATGGCTGCGAGGAAAAAAAATGAAGAGTAGTGGGACGCCTTGGTGGGTCAGTTCATTGAGCAGCTGCCCTTGGCTCAGGTTATGATCCTAGCATCCTGGAATGGAGTCCGGTGTCGGGCTTCTTGCTGGGCAGGGAGTCTGCTCCTCCCTCTGCCTCTGCCTGCCACTCTGCCTGCCTGTGTGCTCTCTCTCTCTCTCTGACAAATAAATAAATTTTTTAAAAAATGAAGAGTAGCTTCAACAAATTAAAGTATGATGTTATACAGCAAAGCTGGTGACCAGTAGCCCTGAGCTGACACAGGAAGGAGATCATATTGACCTCCAGAGACTTAGCCTTCTTCTGTCCATCCTGCCCCCCTCGAGAAGGGTAAGCCAATTCCAGAGTTCCTGCTTCTAAGATGCCTCTTTCGCTACCAAAATCCTCCAGGAAGGAGAAGAATTTGGCAAATGCCTTCAAAATGCTAATGTATTTTCTCTTTGACTTGTAAATTTCACTCCTAGGAGGAGTGCTCACATGGGAATTGCAGTCTAAAGATGATTGTGCATTGCGGCGACTTTTAAAAATCATGAACTAGATCTTTTTTTTTTTTAACAATCTTTTTTTTTTCTGAAGGTTTTATTTATTTATTTGACAGACAGAGATCACACAAGTAGACAGAGATGACACAAGTAGGCAGAGCGGCAGGCAGAGCGGCAGGCAGAGCGGCAGGCAGAGCGGCAGGCAGAGCGGGGAGGGGAGAAGCAGGCTCCCTGCCGAGTGGAGAGCCCGATTCGGGACTCGATCCCTGGACCCTGGGATCATGAGGACTCGATCCCAGGACCCTGGGATCATGACCTGAGCCGAAGGCAGTGGCCCATGCCACTGAGCCACCCATGCGTCCCTCATGAACTAAATCTTTTAGTTCTTTTGCTCTTTTGCTGGCTATGTGGAAATATCCTAGAGTATCCAGCCATACAAAGGGATTTTATTGAGCTTCTGATAGGATGGGTGAGTTCAACATGTATTGAATGGAATGATGCACAAGGTGTGTTTGTAATTAACAAAAGACAGGAATTCAAGAGCAATGGCACTCAAAAATGGAATGGAGTATTTTAACTCAATCTTATCTCCCTTTTTAGAAGAGTGCAAAGGAAACTAAAATAGTATTACTTGTTTCAGAGAAACAGGGTAAATGAAACAAGTACGTAGAATTTCCTTTAGCATCTTTCTGTATTTTCTGAGTCGTTAAATCTTTGAATATAGCTTTCTAAAGATGAATAAAAAATTAATTTTGAAAATAACATGTGGCTTGTTTCGAGGCACATTTGTTAGTGCCCTGACATTGCCAGTATCCCAGCCTCATACTGGTGTGCCATCAGAGAGCTACATAATAATTCGGTTTCTACAATCATTTGAGTAGGAAATTTGGCCTATATTTTTCTTAAATTGGATCCCAAATATGTATTTGGGTAGAATTCATCATTCCGGCCATAAGATATGTCCTTAAACAGTTTTGAAAAATACCGGGTGCTCTTTTACTGATTTCACATCTTTTATAATGCAAAATCTTTGAGTTGATATACACATTTCCCATCCCATTTTTAAGAATGCCTGCACCATATCTGTTTGGTTGCCCTTGTAGACATTTGAGTTTTTTACTTCTCTACTAAACTTCCCTTTGGTTTTGTGTCAACACAGTTTTAAATAACTTATTTAGGTTATTATATTATATTGTAATATGTAGAGGAGCTTAACTTCCTGATATAACTATGCGTGCTTAAAGCCAGACTATGCTATGTATCTTAGTCGCATAACTTTCCGATGACATCTTTTTCTGTCAGAGAGAACAGGACAAATCAAGCACTCCCTGAATTGGTCACTGGTAATCGACCCAAAAGCAAGGGATGGGAGAGCTTGGAAATGAAAATAAGAATAGCATTTTAAAGTTAATTATGAAGAAGAGATTATTGAGCAGTAAAAATAGCAAGTATCCAGATGGACACGGAGACGTGTGATTGGTGACAAAACTTGGTTTGGATCATGGGTTAGTCAGGGTCCTGCAGGGAAACAGGATCCATAGGAAGCACCTGTATCTATACATCTGTGTCTCTCTGAAGCGATAGGAGTTGGCTCCCTCCGTTATGGAGGCAGGGACGTCCCACATTCTGCTGCGCGCAGCTGGACACCAGGAGGCCGGTGGGATAGCTCACTGTGAGTCCAAAGGCCTGAGAACCAAGGGTTCCTTATTTAAGTAGCCAAGTCTGAGGGCCTGTGAAGCAGGAGCTCCCAGGTCAGAGGGCCAGAGAAGATGGACTTGCTAGCTCACCAAGAGAGAAAGAATGCACCCTTCCTTTGCCTCTTTGTTCCATTAGGGAACAAAAAAACACCCTCATGGACAAATTCAGTTTTACCAGCTCTCTGGTCATCTGTCCATCAGTCAGGTTGACACACAACATTGCCATCACAGAGAGCCTGGCATTTGGGTTCTCAAATAAGTGCTATTCTGAGCTTTCCTCGGAGAGTTGAGAAACTGAAATTGAACGTAATTTCTGCAGAAAGTAATTTCTTCTGCAGAAAGTAATTTCAAATTGAGAAACACATGGTGAAATTGTCCCCCACGGACAGGAGTGGGAGGTAGGAAGCAGAGGCTGGGAATACTGATGTGTAGCGCTCCCTGACATGGCTGGGAGCCCCATCAGCTATGGCTTGCCTCTCATTCATAGTTTTGTTACCAGGAAAACAGAGTAGGAAGGGGAAGTCGGCATCGATTTGGCCTGTGAAATCTTACGTAAGTTTTGAAGTAATGATAACTGAAAATGTCTCTGATTTGGTGAAATACAAACTTCTAGATTCAAAAAGCTAAGAGAATTCTAAGCAGTATCGACTCAAAAATGTTTATATCCAGATCAGTTATAATCCAGTTTGTAAAAATGAAAATGAAATATCTTGAAAATAGGCAGAGTTAAACAATATATTCCCACAATTCTTTCTTTTTTAAAGATCTTATTTATTTATTTGACAGAGAGAGAGATCACAAGTGGGCAGAGAGGCAGGCAGAGGGAGAGGGGGAAGCAGGGCCCCTGCTAAGCAGAGAGCCCTGTGGGGGGCTCAATCCCAGGAGCCTAAGATCAGGGCCTGAGCCAAAGGCAGAGGCTTAACCCACTGAGCCACCCAGGCTCCCCTAGTCCCACAATTCTTAAGTGACAGTGGATTTCTCAGAAGAAACCATTGACCTGAGACGAGGTTTTACTGACCATCCGACCCTATTAAGTTCCTCCTCTGCTGGTGATCCAGGGAGACTTTGGGTCTCCAGGTAGTATTGTCAGTTCAGCTAATGACCATGAATCTGTGCAAAGATTTATTCTATCCCTTTATCCACTCCTCAGTCACCATAGTGAATGAGTGCAGGTCCCTCTGGGGGTCCCTAGGATGGGGGGAAAATTCTCAGTGTATGTTCTTGGCAATGTGCTAGGGTTTCTTCATGAGAATCTATCTTTCCTGTCATTCAAGGGGCTCTGCAAGACAGAACTGGCTCAAATCTGGGAATGATTAAGGATCTATGATTATCCTTGATGTCTGAGTGATTTATATTACATAAGTCAGGTTTATATTCACAAGGCCTGGAATTTTTCTCCGTTTCCAGGCCAAGTAAGACTTTAGTAGACCTCTTATATACATCGGTTCTACAGAACCATAACCAATGAATCAATGCAAAGATTTCTGTGAGTCAAACTGTTTCATTAATGTCCATTAGGGTAATCATGCTGCGCTTGTTTTTGGTGATTAAGTGACATCACCTGGCACCTGTCTTTCTGGGCTCAAGTTATTCCAACTGTATTTAGGGATTCTAGTTCAGTGGTAGTAACTCCTGATGTAATTTTGTATGTGTAGGAAGAACTCCCACAAAGCTCTTCTAGGATGCTGGGCTACACTCATGAGTTTATTTGTCACAGCTATGGTGAGAGGCACGTGTTGTGGATCCCTTTGGTTTGTATGAACGGATCCTACATAATAAATACTTTAGAATTCCAGTAGTCTCAAAGCTTTTATAACTTGCTTTACATATACTAAGGATTTCTTAGTATTTTGACTTCATTTAGTGTAGGCCACATCCAGGTTTATCTTTCTCTCATCCTACCTCTCAAAATATTTCAGCCATTCTCAGCTACTTAAATGAAAATCCTGAATTCAGAATCTCTGCTGAGTGGGTCCATCTCAATACAGTTTTAACTCAATACTCTTTTAAACTTGGTCCTACATCCTTCAGGTCCATTTCCATACACACATCTCTAGCTTGAAACACAAACTATCTCTCGACTGTTTCTGAAATACATATGGAATATTTTCTGAAATACACATCGCTTTGCTCTAAAACCTATCTTGCTCTAAAATCTATTCCAGGATTTTCATCTCTCCATATAGGATTTTTAACTATTGTAGTCATGCTTACCATACTTGGATCATCTATAGCATCAGTCCCTAATGGAAAATCTGCCCCTTCATGTCTGCACCTGTCTAACCGTAACATGTCATACTAAATTTAACGAAGGCTATAAATGTAGTTATGACATGACAAGAATTAAGGGGGATACAAGCATGGTTAATGACAGCATAACAATGGGTTAACTTCAGTTGTGAAAACTTCTAGTACACAAATGTCCTGCTTTCTTGAGACAACAAAAGGAAACAAAACAAAACAAAACCTTGTTTTCCAGTGAAAACTAGATAGCTAATGAGAGACTTAGATAATTGAAAAGGACGGGGTAGGATCTAATTTGGATCTTATTTCTTGTTTACTTATTATCCCATCTTATTTCCTTATGCAAATAAAGTTCATAATTATTGAATAAACGTGTAAATGAATTAATATCCAATTACCAAACAAGGTGTAGTAAGTAAGTGGGGAAGCTGATTATTGTCCACAATGCTTATCATATCAACCATAAGGAAATGCAAGTAATACACATGCATGAACAGAAGAGAGGAAAATAGCACAGGAGGTGAAATGGCAAGAAGGATCTTGGAAAATGAGAGAAATTTTCTCTTCTCCTTCTGCTTTTCTTTCATATGCGCCACGCTGAGCATGGAGCCCAACCTAGGGCTTGAACTCACAATCCTGAGATCAAGACCTGAGTTGAGATCAAAAGTTGGATGATTAAGCAAGTGAGAGAAAATTTTAAATGTGACCTCTGGGCTGCTTTGGCCAATTGTCAAGAACAAAGATTTAAGTGTCCATGATACCTTAAAAACTAATATTTGACAACCGGCTAAACTGATCGAACCACCGTAAGAAATCTGTTCATTTCCCCACTTCTTGTTGATATTAGAAATACTAAGAGTGTCACAGTGCATGGTGATGGTTCTTTCTCTAAAAGGGACAGTGTATTTGAATGACTTTCAGTTATGAAATCCCCATGTCCACATAGTTTCGTAGATTAGTGTTTTATGGAGACATGACAAGCTACTACACATTTAATGACTAATAACACAAATTTATTATCTCATAGTTTCAGCGGGTCAGGAATGTGGCTTAGGTGTATCTTCTACTTAGTGTCTCACCAGACTAAATTCAGTGTCATTAAGGCTGCAATTTCATCTCAGGCTCTTCCAGGCACACTCAACTGTTGGCAAACTTCTATTCCTGTTGTTTTAGAACTCAGACTCTTGGTTGCTAAAGGCACCTTCCTGCCACATGACCCTCTTCAGAGGCAGTTCATATTATAGCTGTTTATTTTCTTCAAAGCCAGCAGGAGAGCCCCTCTCCCTCTAAATATGGACCCTCGTTCAGAGTGCTCACCTGATTAGGTCAGACCCATCCAGGATCACCAGTCACCCTCTTCGTCACTGTTTTGTTTAGGTTTTATTTCACAATCATAAACATAACTCTGGAATCCAGCTAGACTTGCAGGGGAGTAAGGAAAATATGGAACCCATAGAATTGCAGTGAGAGCATAAAGATTATAAGATGTTTTGAGCAGATGGGTGAAGGGTTGCTCTCCTGAGCTACAGAAGGAATAGTCTGGTGGTTAAGATAAAACACAAGTCAAATTTATTAGGTTTGTCCACAGTGAGCAGTTACAGTCTTCTTACTGGTCGTGTCCTTCTGGGACCCAAAGCACTCCATAGTGTCCACAATACTCCTGCCCACTTCCATCTTGACCAAGACCACACGCTTGCCATCGCACTCAGTCTTGGCCATGCAGATGGAAACCTGGGAACCATTCATGTTGGGTCCAAGTCTGCCATGGATGAGATAAGCTTCAGGATGAGATTCTCATCATTAAACTTCTCCCCACAGATGGAGTTACTGCCAGTGCCACTGTGGCAGGTGAAGTCACCACCCAGGCACATATATCCCAAAATAATCCTGTGAAAGCAGGAAACTTTATAACTAAATCCTTTCTCTCCATGGCTCAGAGCATGAAAGTTTTCTACTGTCTTTGGAATTTTGTCTGCAAACAGCTTGAAGGAGAGTTAGTCCAAGGGCTTGCTGTCCAGGGTGATGTTGAAGAATCAGTGGAGTTGACCATGGCTGGGCCCCACAGGTGGCTCCAGGAAGCAGCATCTGCAAGGCCTAATCTCTTTTTATTATTATTATTAACTTAGGAGCCTTAAACATCTGAAAAATCCCTTCCACTTTGTCACATAATGTAATCAAATCAGGGCAGTGTAGGGGCCATAGGCAGGTTGTCCCAAAATGTACCACAGTCACATACTGATATATTGAATTAAAGCTATTAGGGAAACAGACTCTCTGTGGTTTCCCTGAAAGCAGGAAATACTTCTTTCATATGAAAGATACTCACTCTGTATTAAGAAGTAAAAGACATTCTTGTACCAGAGATGGAAAATTTAAGAGTGGATAGGCTATATTTAAAACCCTGTTATGTTTTTTACTAATCTGCTATCTCACTCCAAATTCCGCTTAGAATTCCTTACTCAGTAAAACTCCCAAACATTTGTTTTCTTTCCCCTGTCAATTCCTCAAAAATGTATTGTTTCTTTGTCTAAAAAGTATAAAAACCACCTGTCTTGGTCATTTCTTTAGTTCTCCATTGCATTATTGGCCCTCCAGGCATATGTAATAGAACTCTGTGGGTTTTTTTTCTCTCCTGTTAATCTGTCTCACATCTATTTAACTCTTAAACCAGCCGGAAGACCTTGAAAAGTAGAAGAAGAATTTTTCCTTCCTCTCAAGGAGAGAAGATTATATGAGGTCTGCACACCAGAGAAAAAGGAACCGCAGGGGTCATCACAGAATTCTGCCTGTGTCCCTTATTATAGTTCCCCTTTCTCTAGTTTATTGTTTTCAAATCAAGTAATCTAAACCTCAAAATATATTTTGGTGGCAGTGTTGGACGCATAAGGGATAGGAGGTAGGGCTTGTTGTTTATTTTCCCCCTGAAAGAAGTTAGGTGGGAACAGGGCGGGAAGGGAAGAAGAGCAAGGGCGATCCAGCAGCAGACAAAAATGAATCTGTTCAGTCAGGACACAGTCAAGACTCTGGGATGGTGAGGGGAACGGAGCAAGGGGAGATACTCCTGGCTTACGGCTGCTAAGGTTTTTGTCTTTCCTCAGGAGGGTGGTATTATAGATATGATATTATAGATACATATTATAGATATGCACAGTCTGCAGAGATTCCTTGAGCTGTATGTATAAGCCATATATGGTTCTCCTCATGTATGTTTTACCTCAATGCAAATAAAACGTTAATCACCTGGACTATGGAAATTCTTTCTGAGCATTCTTATGCCTAAAGACCATTGCTGCTCATGGAAGATGCTATGTGCCATGTAAATGTGTTTTCATCAAAACAACAAAATTCTGGCTCTTTAATGTTACTTTTTCTTTGGGCTCTTATAACAGGCTATTACAAAACCCTGAGTGGTAAAATGCAACCGAGTGGCCAGTAAAATACAGTAGGTCTCAGAAATTCCTCACCTGAAAACTGGGGCTGAGAATAGTGACATCATGACCTTTACAAAGGATAACGGGAGAAGTGTGCCAGAACACATGGGTCACTGCCCAGTACCTGGAATCACTTATTAATTTTACAGAAATGAATAAAGACCATTCCATGATTTACAATTAGAACTCTGGACCCTGATTCTGACAATGAGATAAAGGTTGAAACTTTATGAATCGAATTAAATGGATTCTTCCCAAATGCTGGGCAGATCATTGAGAGGATGTGGTCACTGGTTGACTCATGAGCTGGACCCTGGCAACAGGAGCTCTTCACTCCCTCCCCTGTCCTCGGAATATGGGTTCTATAGCCTTCCCAGATTCCAGAAGCCACCCCGAGGACACAGCTTTGAGATAGTGAGATGGTGTTTCGACACCCCCTAGACATTGTATGTGACTGAACCCAGCTAGGACCTCCTCTGTATGAACTTCTAAGTTTTGGCAGTCAGGTGGAGGGGTCGACTTGTCTTTGGCTACCAAAGACAAGCCTAGTATGTAAATTCTCTTACTAATTAAAAGTGCCACCTACCAACCTGGAGAGGGCTGCCTCGCCTCTTTCTTCAGTCTCTCCCTGCTCTCCTCAGAGGGGCCAGTTTCAGATTATACCCAGGAAGTTCTGGAGGTCACAAACTAACCCCAAGCTCTTGTTTGTTTCCAGACACACTGTGGTTTCCCTGAAACACGTGTGAGTTCTGCACATCTAACCACACCAGGGAACTGAGAACAGTATTAGCTGTGACTAGTTCTGCCCCTTGATTCCCTGCCATCCCGAGGACAATTAAGGTAAAACTGTGTGCCAGAGAGCAAAGCATACATGAAACTTCGAACAGCTGAAATCAGGTGAATAAAGAGGCTGGGACTTGTAATTGAGAGAAAGGACACAGTTTTGTGACACCAGGTTCATTAATGAGAAGACTCCATTCATTATTGCAAAGTATTTAAATCCTAAAGATATTCCTTAAGATATGCATTTGGGAGGTTTGGATTTTTCCCTTGTTACCTCTCACCTTTATCAGTCACTTTGGGAAGCTATGTGGTAACACAGCCAGGATGGAGACAAGAAGAGAGTGGGTGTATTTCTTGAAGAATAGCCAAAATAAAAATTAAGAAATGCAGAGTGAGAAGAGGGGTAGAAAGAAAACCACTTCTTTGGAGCTTTATGCTGTCGTAGTCACTACATGTCCCAAAGAATTCATAGAATGTTCAGTGGTAGAAAATATTTCAGAGTTGTAATATAGGTACCTGCTATCACTCAGGCTAGGACTCGAACCCTGTGTATAAAAGGCAGACAAAGTAACGTCTGAGGAGAGTGTCTCCCTGCTCTCAACCCAGCCAAGTTCTCCTCACATACATCCCAGGAAAAACAGGGACATACTGCAGGAAAACCACAGCGCTATAGCAAACGGTACAGGAAAATTTCTTGGCAGAAGTAGATGGCTTCCTTGTGGAGAGGGGGCCAAATAAGATGTAGTGTGGCCAACTTGGTATACCAGAAGGGTCTGCCATGTGGCATGGCCATTCTCACCTTGTATCACTGGGATCTGCACAATCAGGAAGGGGGTTTTGCTCCTATTACCATAAACACATGTTATCAACAAAGGGAGAGCATGGGCCCAGAGGCTGGGCAGGAGAGATGTGCAGGATGCAAGCTCTATCTTAAAATGACAATAATTAGGAAATCTGTGCTCGAGGTGAAAGAATTTAGGGATGAGATTTGAATACGGATTTAAAACGAACCTAATACAAATTTACAAAGTCATAAAGGAAGGAGACAGAAACGTGATGCTGGAATAAACAGAGACCTGCATATGCATAAGCAATGAATGAATTTTTTGAAAACTCAACAGACTATCAGATAAGACCATGGGTGCTATACCTGAAGATCAAGTTAGTCAACTAGAACATGAAGTCAAAGAACAATCTTAGCAGGCATCACAAAGGTATCAAAAGGTAGAAGCTAACATAACTTTCCAAAACCTGAGTGCAGTCTCCGCTCTGTCTCACTTATGAGAAAGCAAATTTTGTGGGACTTGTCAAAGAAAATGTCAGGTAATTACCTCTGTGAAAGTCAATAATAGGAAATTAATATATCACTCAAATCATTTGTCAGACCACAGAGTAGATTATGAAATTTGCAATAGAGTCGAAATATATTCTTTAGGTAAAAATACAGATCAAAAGTAGAGTTCTGAACTTTATTGTGTTGAGCAAGTCACAGATTAGTCTACAGATAGAACTCAGGTGGCAGTGGTTCTCATCTCATATAACAAATATAACAAATGTTATATGAGTGGTTCCCATCTCATATAACAGATGGGAAGGATGAAAAATTTAGTAACATGAGCCTAAGTTAAGAAGTCATCAGAAGGCCCCCAAATGTATATTAGTTGTCATTTAAATATAGTTACATTGATTAAATAGGCAAGGAGATTGTGGCTCCTCTTTTTGATTCTGAAAGATTCTGAAAGTGAAGAGAGAAAAGTTCTCTCTAACTCTTATTTACTTGGTGCCACAATTGCTTCTTTTTCCCACCTATGAAATGGTAATAAACCTACTGATTCGTAATAGTTCCAAAGATAATTGTATTAAGTGACGGGTGTAAAGATTGTATCGGCCTACCATTACAACATATGAGAGCTATCCCTGAGGAAAGTCCATAGCAGGTGAATCCAAACCTTACCACCACAAGTAGTCTGAAAGGAAGAGTTAAAGCCATACAAGGAAGCTTTTTGGCGAGAGATACGAGAGAATATGAATAAACTCTCAGCTGAGAACATCTAGAAAAGTGACAGTTGTAACTACCCAGAGAGCCAGTTAGAGTGAATCTCTATAAGGACTGAAACTCTTATTTGCCTTTGGTGACCTAGGGCCTACCATAAAGCTGGCACTGAGTAATTATTAAATAGAAACATGGTGAATAAGTCTTGCTCTTATTTGTTAGGATATTTTATACCCATTGTCCTAACTTGTCTTCTGTAACTATAGCTTCATGGTGTGCCTTCTGTTTACCAATGAACTTGAATTTAAGTATGAATATATAATATATGTTTGTAAATATAATATATGTTTGTCAACATAACTAACTAAGCATCTTACTACATATGACCTACCTGGCCTAGACAAGGGCAGTAGATGTCTCAGTAAAATGACTGGAATATAAATTACATGTGGGTCATCTACTGTGTAAAATGATGCTATTTTTAGTAATGTTTAAATAATGACCTTTGTTTGGAGTCTGAGTTCTCACTGATGTGATTTGTTATTCTGAGGGAAATTGGATTGAGAAAGGGGAAAGTATATTACCCTATGGAAATGAAGAAAGAACAGAAGTTTGAAGTCTAGAATGTAGGTCATTCTATGGAGGGTGTGACCCCAAGACCATTGCACAGAGTTCAAAAATTAGTGAACTAATCTATTCAGTTGATTTCAAGATGAAGGGAAGTACTCTGGTGAATATCAAGGAATTGATTCTTTAGGAAATTTGGGGGTTCAGGTTGAACAATTCTTTTCCACAATGAAGTATGTGAACTTTGATTTAAAGTCTTATTATAGTCCTATATCAGGGGACCCAGCTGTAAATGAATATAAGATGTTATTTCTTTAAGAGGTGAACATGTTTTCTTGAAAGTGATATATTGAGTCTAAATCATGGTTTGAGTTTGAGGGCAGTGAGGAATTATTACTACTCAAACGTAGATGTTTCAGAGAAACCAGTCAAGATTTTTTCAACTGTCAAGGTACAAAGCAAGCAGTTGGATTGAAACAGGAATCACACCATTGCAACATTAAGTGAGTAGGATATCGAAAGAGGAAAGCCTAGTAACTTCATAGTTATTTTAACCCAAATTGTAAATTTTAACCCAAACCCATTTACCCAAAATGTAAAGTGAGTGCTACTCTTTCACAAAGGACTGATTTTTCTTCTCACATATTCAAGAAAATCATTATTTTTATTCATCTTTGTAAAAGAATTTCATTTGGGGTAAAAAAAAACAAACAAACAGGCATTCTATAAATAACTATAGAATAATTGAAAGAATGAATGTAATGGGGCAAACTGCCTTAAATTTTGAAGGTATCAAATTCAGCACAGCAAAACTGAAATGTGTATTAGTTCTGTGCATACATATTTACATGGATGGGGTTTACAGATACCAGCTAATGACCACTGGTAAAAGCTTTGACTTTAACCCTAAGTTTTGGTAAGCTAATAAACTCGCCTAATACAAACTTCTTGTGCCTCTGAAAAAATTGATGTTATGTAATTGAATCAGCAGAATTTGCAGAGATTCGGAGTATTCTCAAAAGTTGCAGAGATTCTGGTAGCTGCAAAGACTCCTTGTTAGAACAAATGGTCTCCCAATCCCCTCAGTAATACTAATATCCAGCTTTCAAAAAGGGTAATAGTGAGAAGAGGAAAACTCCAAAACATGAATTTTTCTGACCGAATTTAATTAAAAGCTAAATGAAAACGAGATCAGTTACGTAGAGCAGTTAGCAAAGTAGAACAAAGGAAAAAGAAAATGTTCAAATTTCCTTCAGGTGACCGGTCTTTCTTACAACCAAGTGATATCACGGTGTTTTAAGCAATCAACAAACCGTGCCCACAAACACTCTTCCAGCTGTTTCATTTATGTAAGCGATTGGTGGGGAATTACACCTTCTCAGGAAACAAATTATTTGTAAGCAAAATAAAACAGAATTTGATTCTATTTCTTCTTATACCAAAATATGTAAAGGTTTTGCACGTAGGCGGCTCGTTGGTCTAGGGGTATGATTCTCGCTTCGGGTGCGAGAGGTCCCGGGTTCAAATCCCGGACGAGCCCGCTTCCTTTTCAACCAAGTGGATTTGCAGACTCAAGGAAGAAATTGAAAAAAGTATTTTCCCAAATATTCTTGCCAAAAACACTGGGCTTTCACCATATGCACAAAGGCACCGCCCTCGAAGGAGCACCGCACGCACGGCGGCATCTCCCGGAGGGCGAGGCACCTCCGGGATGGCGAGGCACCTGCAGCAGAGCCTCCGCGCCAGCGTCCTAGCGCATTCCTTCTCGGCCGCAGGGAGGAAGGTCGGGGGCGTGGCCGGCGAGAGGGCACGCGCGTGCGCACACCTGACGCGGGGAGGTGCGAGGGTCCGCGCCAGGCCGGATCTTCCCTCCGGGGGCCGGGCCGGAAGTGGGGTTTCCGCGCCTAACTCGCGCGGCTGGACGTGTTCTCGGGCTAGCGGCTCCCGCGGCACCCGCCACCGTGCCGGCTCGCGCTGCGGTCCGCGGTTGGGAGAGCCTGCCTCTCTTTCCCCCTCTCCCTCCCTTCCTCTCTCTTTCTCTCCCTCCCTCCCTCTCCCTGCGCCGCCCGGGTGGGCGCTCGTTCACTTGCTCGGTCGGCGAATGAATGTTCAGCGGCTGCTGCGAGTCAGCTTGTGCCCCGTGCTAGGGACGTGGGGGTGAGTGAGGAATAAAAAAGCTTTCGTTTCTGCGGAATTTAGTATCACAAGTAACTAATAGTTACCATTTTCATGCGTCCTAGGAAGGAAGGACAGACTAACATAAACGCCGGGAGAACCAGGGAGTATTGCCGGCCAGGGTTCGAACACCCGAGATTAAAACTAGAGGGGGACTCCCTACCCCATGCCCGAGACTCACCAGTACTGTCCCCTCTCCCCCAGAAAAAGCCCTCACTTAGGGATTGTTGGAAATGCTCAGGTAAAGTCACGAATACAAATTTAAAAGAAAAAAAAATGGAGAGGAAGGTATTAATCCAGTTACTCTGTTCACGCCAGCTAAATTAAGATACTTCCTTAGAATAACTGCTGTTTTGTGACCAACACTGAGAGTGGATAGACACACACACACACCACTGCAATTTCTTTCAAAGCTCAACTGGCCCAGCTCATCTTAGTATTCTGAAAGTGTGTGATCTTTTCTACCTTTCCTTGTTTTGCTCAATTTTGGAGACCTAATTAGCATTGAAGATGCAGGTCCTTATTCAGAAGTGGTGTATAATATATTGTCTCTTTTTATACATGAATTTATAATTTATTTGGAAATACAATTTTTTAACTTAAAGTAGATGGTGTCACTCATTAAGTTTGGAATTCAAAAGGAACTTCCTTCAAACTTTGTCCTTCAAGAATTTTCTTAGGAGGCAGGAAGTCAGTTTTATGCCATCTAAGCCAGAGACTGAATAATCCTTCTTCAAGACATTTTATTATCCCAAGAAGGAGAAGCTAAAGATACTGACTTATAGTAAATGGCACAGGCAAGTCCACATTCAATAAATTGGACTCATAATCTCAGTTTCCAGTTATTTTTAGGGCTTAATTATAAGTATAACCAGCAACCAAAGTCACTAGATATCTATAGTAAGTATCTAATATGAAAGAGATTAAAGTGAACTAAAAAAATAGAGGAAAATATTACGCAGAGAGAAGCAAACTTCTCAGGAAAGTTATTACAGAGAGAAAGAATGCTGTACAAAACAACTCAATTACAAAAAAGCCTCTTAACACTAAAATTGTGAGCGTAGAAATGAAAAACTTAATGGAAAAACTGGAATAAATGTGAAGGACATCTTCCAGATTATGGAGTAAAAATATAAAGGGAAACTCCAGCAGTCATGCGGCCTAGTACATACCCAAGTAAGTTGAAACTTATGACTACACAAAAATCTGCACACAAATGCTTATAGCAGCTTTATTCATAATTGTTAAAACTTGGAACCAGTGAAAATGTCCTTCAATAAATGATTGGATGGGGTGGACCCCTGGGTGGCTCAACTGGTTAAGCATCCAACTCTTGGTTTGGGCTCTGGGCATGATCTCAGGGTCCTGGGATTGAGCCCTGAGTCAGGCTCTGAGCACAGTGTAGAATCTGGATGAGAATCTCTCTCCATCTACCTACACCCCTCCCCCTGTTTGTGCACTCTATCGCTCTAAAATAAATAAATAAAATCTTAAAAAAATAAGTGAATGGATAAGCAAACTGGTACATCCATGTGATGGAATATTATTTAGTAAGAAAAAGAAATAAGCTATCAGGCCACAAAAAGACATGAAAGAACCTTAAAAGCATATTGTTAAGTGAAAAAAAACTACTCTGAAAAGGGTAGGGAGGGATATGGGAATAAAGAAGTGGAGCACAGGCCAGTGAAATTATTCTGTATGATACAGTAATGACGGGCACATGTCATTATGTTTGTCAAAACCCACAGAACCTGCAACACAAAGTGTGAGGCTTAATGCAAATTATGGATTTTAGTTTCATTGGTTCATCAGTTGTAACAAATGTAACACAATAATGTAAGATGTAAATAATAGGAGAAGCCATAAGAGAGGGGAGAGGGTATGTGGGAACTCTGTACTTTCCTATACATTTTTCTGTAAATCTAGAACTGACTTTAAAAAATAAGTCTATTAAAAAATAAGAGTGCAAATAGTAAGGGGAAAAAAGTGGGGCAGGGAAGAAAGAAAGAAAAAAGAAGAGGAAACATCTTGGAGGCTTAAAATTTGAGCCAAAAGAAATTTCAGGAAAAAGGGATCTAAAAATAGAGAACGCGTATATGAGAAAATCAACAACAAAAAAGTCAAGCTAATTTTCCAAATGGAAATATATGATTTTCCAAATTTGATGAAATAATAGCGCTCAGAACAATGAATGAAAATAGAAACATATGATGGCTTACCTTCTAGACATTTAGGAACACTGGGGACAGAGAAATTATCCTGGAAGAGAGCAAAGCTAATTACAAATGAAGTATCAGTAATTAGAATGACATCTTAATTAAGAAATACTCCCCAACCCAGCATTCCATACCCAACGAACATTTAATCAAATGTTAGAGAAACATAAAAGATATTCTCCAATGCCCAAATACTCAAAAACCTTATTTCCAATGAACTCTTTTTCACGAAGATGTACCCCACCCAAAGGAGGAGGCAAATTAAGATAGAAAAAGACTTAAGATACGGGCTATCTACCACCAGTGGCAGGGGAAGAAAATGTACAGGATCTGGTGAAGACATCATGATGAAAACTGTATAGCAATTCCAGAAGTCATTAATTTCTTTCCGTTTTTTTGGGCAAAACTTACATGGTTATTTGTGGCAACTTGGAAAAACAATTCTGATATTCAGGAGAGGTGACTCCTTTTTGTGTAATGGATAATCAATAGAAAATGCTAAACTTAAAAAAATCAATAAGTAGAAATAAAAGCATGTGTATCAGAATATAATTTTGTCTTTGTAACAAAGACCCTAACATGCTGTAGCTTAAAGGAAGCAGATGTTACTCATCTCTCACATAATTGTCTGAAGGTATATTCAATCTCAAGGGGGTGCTTTGACCCCATGGTATTGGTTCCAGTATTCTACCTCACAGCTCCTTCCTTCCTATGGTGTTGCTTTATGTGGCATGGCTCCTTCATTCTTACAGTGTTGCCTTTTCCAGCAAGCAGCAAGAGTAAGAAGAGAGAAGTGGATCATATTTCTTTCCTCCTCTGGGCATAACCTGCAAGTTTCACAAACCATTACTCTC
>ML098463.1:34625-91416 GCA_003697995.1 Taxidea taxus jeffersonii | reverse complement strand
TTTATGCAACCTGACAATCTCTGCATGTTATTTTATTTTTGTAATATTTTTGGCTTTAATTTTAAGAACTTTGAGACTCTATTTCTATGTTTACCTTGGGGGAGATATGATATGCTTGATACTATACATATGTGCAACTCTCTGAAAAACATTAGGAACGTGGAATCCCCTAACATTAGATACTGGAAAATAGTTGAAGTTATTATCTGAAAAAATTCAAATAAGAACTATCATGTCACTGCTTTAATTCCAAGAGTCAAAATGTCACGAGTAAAACACTATTCAATGTATGCATTTTTATGTGACAAAACGATATTCAGCACAATATCTTTTTTAAAAATTAATTTTTTATTATTATGTTCAATTAGCCAACATATAGTACATCATTAGTTTTTGATGTAGTGTTCAATGACTCATTAATAGAGAAAGGGGAACCCTCTTACACTGTTGGCAGGAATGAAAGCTGGTACAGCCACTCTGGAAAACAGTATGGAGGCTCCTAAAGAGGTTAAAAATAGAGCTACCCTACGACCCAGCAATTGCCCTACTAGGTATTTACCCCTGAAGATACAGATGTAGTGAAAAGAAGGAGCACATGCACCTCCATGTTCATAACAGCAATGTCTGCAATAGCCAAACTGTGGAAGGAGCTGAGAGGTCCTTCAATGGATGAATGGATAAAGAAGATGTGGCCCATGGAATGGAATATTACAATGGAATATTACTCAGCCATCAGAAAGGATGAATGCCTACCATTTGCATCGACATGGATGGAACTAGAGGTGTTTATGCTTAAGTGAAATTAGTCAGGCAGAGAAAGACAATTATCATATGGTTTCACTCACATGCAGAACCTAAGGAATAGGGCGGAGGACCATAGCAGAAGGGAGGGAAAACTGATTGGGAAGAAATTAGAAAGGGAGACAAATTATGAGAGACTCTGGACTCCAGGAAAAAAACTGAGGGTTACCAAAGTGAGGGGAGTGGGGAGATGGGGTAAAAGGGTGATGGGTATTACGGAGGGCAAGTGTTGTGATAAGCATTGGATGTTACACAATCTCTGCACTTTAGTTGGGGTGTTTAGATCATTAACATTCATGTAGTTATTGATACAGTTAGGTTTAAGTCTATCATCTTGTTCTTGGTTCCTAATTGTCCAATCCATTCCTTTTTCCCATTTTACTTTTATTCTGCCTTTTTCTTCAGATTATATTTATGATTTAATTTTAACTCCTTTGTTGCCTTCTTAGCTATAACCCTGTTTTGTTATTATTGTGGTTGCCTTAGAGATTATAGTATGGATCTTTAACTTATCATGGTCTATATTCAAGTGATATACTATATCACATATATTTTTTAAAGATTTTATTTATTTATTTGTTAGAGAGAGAGAGAAGCGAGCACAAGCAGACAGAGTGGCAAGCAGAGGCAGAGGGAGAAGCAGGCTCCCTGCCAACCGAGGAGCCCGATGTGGGACTCGATCCCAGGATGCTGGGATCATGACCTGAGCCGAAGGCAGCTGCTTAACCACCTGAGCCACCCAGGCGTCCCTGTATTTTAAGAGACTTACAACAGTACACTTTAATATCTCCCTTCCCAGGCTTTATTCTATTGTTATCATACATTTTATTTATACATATTTTATAAACTACCGAGATATTATCTTTGATTAAATAGTTATCTTTTAAAAATAATATATAAATAGTAAGAAAAAATTTCATATATTTACCCATCAATACCATTTTTGGTGCTCTTTAATTCTTTTGTAGATCTAGATTTCCATTTGTTATTTTTTAAAAATTATTTAAATTTAATTTAGTTAACATATATAGTATTATTAGTTTCAGAAGTAGAATTTAGTGATTCATCGTTATATATAACATTCAGTGCTCATTACATCAAGTGCCCTCCTTAATGCCTATCACCCAAATAGCCCATCCTCCCATCCCCCTCCCCTCCAGCAACTCTCAGTTTGTTTCCTAAGGTTAAGAGGCTCTTACGGTTTCCCTCCCCTTCTGTTTTTATCTTATCAATTTCTTTTGACCTGAAAACTTCCTTTAGCATGTTTTTAAAGATTTTATTTATTTATTTGATGGAGACAGAGAGAGAGGTCAAAGGTAGGGAGAGAGGCAGACAGAGAAGAGGAAGCAGGCTCCCCTCTGAGCAGAGAGCCCAATGCAGGGCTCGATCCCAGGACCCTGAGACCATGACCCAAGCCAAAGGCAGAGGCCCAACCCACTGAGCCACCCAGGTGTCCCATCCTTTAGCATTTTTTATAGTATGGGTTTCCTGGTGATAAGTTATCTTCCTATTAAAAGTTTTTTTTGCTGTGTTTAAAATGCTGGTTGAAATTTTTTTAAAAGTACTTAACAGGTATTACTACACCATTACTACACCATCTCACTTGTGTTGTTTCCAATGAGAAATTTGATGTCATCTTCTCTTTGTTCCTCTGTATGCAATATAAGTTTTCACCACCTCTGTCTACTTTTAAGATTATTCTTTATCACTTAATATGAGCAATGACGTTAGTATATACCTTGTTGAAATTTACTCTATACTTTTGTGTTTTGGGTTTGTTAAGACACTTGAATGCATGGATTAAAATTTATATTAAATTTGCAAAAAAAAAAATCAGCTATTGTTTCTTCAAATATATTTCTGTCCCCACTTCAAAAACTCTAATTACATATATACTTTGCAACTTGGAGTTGTCCAACAGATCAATGATGCTTTTTTCATATTTTTTAAGATTTTTTTACTCTGTTTCACTTTGGATACTTTATTGCTATATTCTCAAAGTTACTATGTTTTCTTCTGCCAAATTTAATCTACCATCAATCCTATTAAGTGTTTTTTGTTTGTTTGTTGGTGCATATTTATTTTGGTTTGGTGTTTGTGGTCTTTAAATAGACTTTATTTTTAAGAATAATTTTAGATTCACAAAAGAATTCAGCAGAATGCAGAGTCCCCTGTCCTCCCATAGTTACAATTTATTTGTCCAGTCACTTGGGGAAAGACATCTTGGTTGCTTCCAAGTTTAGAAATCATGAAGAAAGGTACTATAAACATCTGTATGCTGGTCTTTGTGTGAACATAAATTTTCAGCTTATTTGTGTAAATATGAAGGAGCATGATTGCTGGATTGCATGGTAAGAGTATGTTTAGTTTTCTAGGCAACTGCTGAGCTGTCTTTCAAAATGACTGTATCATTTTGCATTCCTACAGCCAAGAGATAAGAGTTTCTTTTGCTTCATATTCTCTCCAGTATTTGGTGGTGTCAATGTTTTGAATTTTTTCCTTTCTAATAGGCATGTAGTGGTGTCTTCATTGGTTTAGTTTGCAATTCTCTAAAGACATACTGATGTTGAGCATCTTTTCATATACTTATTTGCCATCGGTTAATCTTCTTTGATGAGGTGTCCAAGTTTTTTGTCCAGTTTTAAAAATTGTATTGTTCATTTTCTCATTATTGACAGAGAGAGATCACAAGTAGGCAGAGAGGCAGGCAGAGAGAGAGAGAGAGAGAGAGAGGAGGAAGCAGGCTCCCCGTGGAGCAGAAAGCCCGATGTGGGGCTCCATCCCAAGACCCTGGGATTGTGACCTGAGCTGAAAGCAGAGGCTTTAACCCACTGAGCCACCCAGGCACCCCATCTCATTATTGAGTTTTAAGAGTGCTTTGTATATTTTGGATAATAGTTCTTTTTTTTTAATATTATTTTTTAAAGGTTCTTGAGCCTTTTTTTAAAAAGATTTTATTTATTTATTTGATAGACAGAGATTACAAGTAGGCAGAGAGGCAGGCAGAGAGAGAGGAGGAAGCAGGCTGTCGGCTGAGCAGAGAGCCCGATGCGGGGCTCGATCCCAAGACCCTGGGATCATGACCCGAGCCGAAGGCAGCGGCTTTAACCCACCGAGCCACCCAGGCGCCCCAAGCCTTTTTTTAAAAAAGATGTTATTTATTTATTTGACAGAGAGCGATCACAAGTAGGCAGAGAGGCAAGCAGAGAGAGAGAGGAGGAGGAAGCAGGCTCCCTGTCAAGCAGAGAGCCCGATGCAGGGCTAGATCCCAGGACCCTGAGATCATGACCTGAGCCAAAGGCAGAGGCTTAACCCACTAAGCCACCTAGGTGCCCTGATAATAGTTCTTTATCAGATATGTCTGTTGCAAATATGTTCTTCCAGTATGTGACTTGTTTTTTTATTCTCTTGATAATGGCTTTTGCAGAGAAGTACATTTTAATTTTAATGAATTCCAGCTTATCTATCTGGATATTTATTTCATTTATTTATTTCATGTGATTATCATGTGATTATTTATTTCATGTCAATGAAATGCCTTTGGTATTGTATGTATAAAGTTATCTCCATACCATGGTCACCTAGATTTTCTTCTACATTATCTTTTAGGATTTTTATAGTTTTGCATTTTTCATTTGGCTCTATGATTAACTTTGAGTTAATTTTTAATCTAGATTCATTTTTTTTTGCATTTGAGTGTCCATTTGTTCCAGCACCATTTTTTAAAAAATATTTTATTTATTTATTTGAGAGAAAGAGAGAGACAGTGAGACAGAGTATGAGCAAGGAGAAGGTCAGAGAGAGAAGCAGACTCCTCGTGGAGATGGAAGCCCGATGTGGGACTCGATCCCAGGACTCCAGGATCATGACCTGAGCTGAAGGCAGTCGCTTAACCAACTGAGCCACCCAGGTGCCCCCCAGCACCATTTTTTGAAAAGACCATCTTTTCTCCATTGTATTGCTCCTTTCTCAAAGTTTAGTTCACTATATGTATGGGGGTCTATTTCTGGACTCTCTGTTCCACTGATACTTTTTCTATTCTTTCATGGATAGCATAGTTTCTTGAGTATTGAAGCTTTATACAGTCTTGAAGTTTGGTAGTGTCAGTCCTCCAACCTTGTTCAATATTGTGTTGCCCCTCCATATAAAATTAGGGTAAGTTTGTTGATATCCACAAAATAACTTACTGGGATTTTGATTTGGGATCCGTATTTTTCATCTTAAACATGGTAATTTTCACCTGTAGACCTTCAATTTCCAATTTTAAAAGTATCTTCCATATCTCTACCTAACTGAACATATGGGATATAGATATAACAATTTTTCTAGTGTCAATTCTGAGTTAGTTTGGATGTACTCATTATTCTCCTCATTATGGGTTGTGTTTTACTAGGCCATTGAATGCCTAATTAATTATTAAATGGATGTCTGTTTTACAATTTATCTTGGTGGATGGTGGATATTTCATTTCTGTACATACCCTTGAATTTGCTTTAATATACATTTAAGTTACTTGGAAACAGTTTGATTATTTCAGGAATTGCTTTTGTGATTCTGTATGGTGGATTTGGAGGTATCCTCCCTCTAGAGCTAATCATTTCTTGTTACTGAGGCAAGACTTTCCTGTGTATTCAGCTGAATAACCAGTGATTGTAAGTTTTTCCAGTCTGGCTGGTGGGAACAGGCATTTATTCCTTCTCCCATGTGAGTACTGGAATGTATCCTCTAATATTTCCAATTTTTTCCCCCGCCAGCCTGGGATAGTTTCATGTACATGTTCTGGTTACTATTCTTAATATTCAAGGGACTTTCTACAGAATTAGTAGCTTCTCTCTGTGGATATTTCTCTTCTTGTGTATTTTGTACACTACAATCTGCAGTCACCCTGGTTTCTTCAGATGCTTAACTCCATCTCCCTTACTCATGAAGCCCACTGAGCTCTACCTCAGTTCCTTCTCTCTGTACCATTACCAGGAAACATTTCTAAAATAAGAAATTCAAATTTTTGTAGCTATACCACTGCTAAGATTTTCAATCTGTGTGTTAGTTTTCTAAATTGTTTTTCCCAAGGAATTTGTGTATTTCTATGTCTATATGTCATAGAATTTATTGGCATAAAATTGTTCCTAGGTTCTCTTATTTGAGTGTTTAAAGAATTTATAGAAATATCCCCTCTTTCATGCCTGATATTGGTAATTAGTATTTTCTGTCTTCCTTAATTATTCAAGCAGGGCTTAATGAATTTTATTTATGTTCTCAAGAAAAACAAATAATGTTAGCTTATCGGAAAACTGATAATGTTTTTTATTAGCTGTATAATGTCTTTCTTTTACACTAACTCTGGTATTAATTTCTCTTCCTTATCTAGCTTCTTAATGTGCACAATTAGATTATTGATTTTAAACCTCTCTGCCATTACTTTAAAAGAATGTTTAGGGTTATTCTCTCCATATGTTATAGTATGTGCTTTTATCGACTCTATAGTGTTAGCATTAATATTATCCCTATTCAACAGATAAGAAGGCTACATTTACAGAATGTTAAAATTACACTAAGTTATATAGCTTGTAAGTTGCAACTCTGACACTGAAACCCACATCTGTCTTTTTTTTTGCTGGAAACCTTAAACATGCAACTACTTCGCCATATTGCTCTCTTGCCAAACTCTAGAGGCTCAATAATGATCCTTAATATTTGTCTTCTATTTATTGCCACTAAAAACATAATGATGACCTTCATTAATTTTGCTTTCAGGTTTTTAAGATTATTTGAGAGAGAGAGAGAGAGAGTGCTCATGTGAGCAAGGATGAACTGGGGAAGGAGCAGAGGGAGAAGCAGACTCCCTATTGTGCAGGGAACCCAATGGAGGACTTAATCCCAGTACCCTGGGATCATGCCCTGAGCCAGGGCTTAACTGACTGAGCCACCAAGGCATCCCACGGTTTCAGGTTTAATTCTGATCCAGTGTGGGCTTATCTTGTATCATCTGGGAAACAGAAAGTCTTCTTGTAGTAGAGAACGTAGAAATGAACAAAGAATATTCTCCCACTTTGCTTTTTAATCCAAGAAAGCTGTGCATATTACAGCTCTCTTTTTCTAACCTAAATAATCCAATATTACAGAGACTGTGTTTTACTCTATGCAGTAATGATGTGCTTATCAGGTCCTCATCAGCCTTACATATATTTTATTGTTTGAGTCATTGCTTATTACCATTCTAAAATAACTATCTCTGAGCATCCCCACCTACTGGCAGTATGTAGGGGCTTCCTTTGCTTTAGGAGCATAATTCCCATAATCTTCCATAACTTCTGTGGTCACTAGGGCACAGGGCACTTTGTCAAAAATGGATGTCTTTCCAAGAATCATTTTTATGTACATCCTCATGTACAGCCATCCTCATGTACATTGTTCCAAAAAGTGCCTTTGGAAACAGCTATGAACTATTGACTTTGGAAACAGCTCACTGTGTTGTTTGCCTTTCTCTATATTTTCTAATATTATTCTAAGGTGACCAAGATTCCCTGTGTACTCCATCAGCACAGACATTCCAGCCCAAGGGTGTGTTGTTACCAGAAAATCTCCATTGCTACTTGGAGAATATTTATCATGATTAGAAACTGATTTCCATATATTATTTAGATATTGTCTTTTCATTAAAATCATATCTATCATTATGTAATTTTCTACCATGTCATTCATTCATTCATTCATTCATTCATTGTTTTTATTCATTCCTAGCACTGTGAGGAATAATAGTGCTATTTTAAGCCTGTGACTCTGAGGATAAACTTAATGTGCCTATGAAAGAAGGTAATCTTTCAACTGATGTGGCAAATTTTTTCACTGACAGCATGTAGTGTATTATGCCTGGAAATAAGGCACTGAGCAGAAGTATGGACTGCCAAAAAGTGATTAATATCAGGATTTGATAGTAGGGGTTTTAGGTGACTCACAATTCAGTTTGTGGTTTTCTTTGGAAGTGGAGGGAGGCAGCCTGAGATTTCTAGCATATGATTGAGATCTGAGGCATTTACTGAAGATAATGAGGTTTCTCAGGTCTTTTTGCATTTTCCCCATCTTTGAGACTTATTTTTCTTATCTACCAAACTCTCAAGTCAACCAAGTGATGGGTGTATATTTGGGGCTATGTTGTCTTTGAGATTCCAACTGAATGTAGTATCAGTTATGCTAGTCTCTAAGGAAGTTAAAGTACAAGACTAGAATCCCCGGGATTTGTGTTTTTGAAAGGAACCCAAATCTGCCATACACCCTATACTGACTATCTACCTAAACCATTTATGAAGTTTTCCCCTCCACACTATACCTTGTTGAGCTTCTTGTCTTTAATAACGTCTATTCAATCTTTATATTGGACGGAGGTATAAGTGGCTGAAGCATGGATTATGGTTCTCACTGTGAAAATCA
Source organism: Taxidea taxus jeffersonii (assembly GCA_003697995.1). NCBI lineage: Eukaryota > Metazoa > Chordata > Mammalia > Carnivora > Mustelidae > Taxidea > Taxidea taxus. Next base: position 83,187 of record ML098463.1, on the reverse strand, counting down.
ATTTTCACATTTTGATGACCATAGAAACCTGTCAACAGTTCAAACATCATGGTGACCTCTTGGTTTCTATGACAATTGGGATACACACAATTTTGTCATGGAATAGAACCATTTAGCAAAGATGTTTACAAGAAGGAAATAAATGCCTATTAAACTTTAGGGTCTGCCATAGCAAATGCTCTGGGTCTAAGAGAGACTGCTTCCAATAAAGTAATCAGGATGGGTTCTAGTGAACTTGAAGCTACAACTACTACCTGGTCACTTTAGTCTCTTCATGGCAGTGGGTTAGCAGGCAAAGAAAGAAGTTTATATAGTAGTGGGGCAAGTTGACTCTGATTACCATGCAGAGATATGAACTGTTGCCACATAATTAGCATAGGGAGGAGTATGTCTGAATCCAGATGATTCATCAGGAATTCTTTCTTTTTTTTTGGTGCTTCTTGCTCAGTAACAGCATAAATGGAATCAGTATAAAATAAGAGTTGATTTCTTCATAATTTTAAGAATTGTTCACACTTCAGACCTTGGCTAAGTGGGGTTGAATGCAACAAAAAGTCTTGGACTGTTGACTCAGAAATCATTCTAGGAAGACTGCCTGCATGCTTGGTCCTTTAAAAGTGTGGCCCTTTAAAATAAATATCTCTTTATTCATTCTTTGAAGGCTTCAAGTAAATTTAGCACTGTTCATTAAACACCTTCCAGCTCTGGTTTTTAACATCTATTGGACTCTCTGTTCTGACTACATCCATTTCAGTTGTATGTTTTTTTCTAAATAGCTTTGATAATGTTAAAATGTCCAAATTCTCTTTTCCTTTTCTTCTGGTAGGTTTTTACAAGTGCTGAGATCTGAACTATACAATTATTTATTTATTAAAAAAATTTTTAAAAAGATTTTATTTATTTATTTTGTCAGACAGAGAGAGAGCGCAGGAGCAAGCACAGGCAGACAGAGTGGCAGGCAGAGGCAGAGGGAGAAGCAGGCTCACTGCTGAGCAAGGAGCCCGATGTGGGACTCGATCCCAGGACGCTGGGATCATGACCTGAGCCGAAGGCAGCCGCTCAACCAACTGAGCCACCCAGGCGTCCCTACAATCTTTTTTTTATTAATCTGTCCCTATTGGCACAAGTCATCTCAAAGTGGACCTCAGGGAACAATTAACCCTTGCCCCAAAGTGCCTCCACATTGGAACACTTTAGCTTTGCTGGCAATAGAATTAAAAGGACAGGACATGCATGGGCTTAAAAGGTAATCCAGCCCTCTGAGGTCTCAAAAGGAAGAGAGAAAAGACCCAAACTCTAGAAGCTGAAGGTCTTAAAAAATCAATGGACCCCCAGACATGTCAATTCTTACCTTTCAGCAAATGAGCTTAGAACTTGCAAAGAGGGAAACATTCCTTTGTTGACTCTTTGAAGCTCCGCCTCCTGTTAACCACCCAAAGGATTGGTTCCCACCTTGTCTAACACTGCCTCAGGTGCAGCCTCAATTGGCTGCTCCTTGTAGCCTGCCCTCTCCCCCCACCCTAACCCCTTCCCACGTCCTTCCTGCAGTAGGGCCTCCACAGACACCTTACTAGACTGCTGTATCCTATGCTGCCATTTTCTCTGCTGCTTCTACCACCTCCCAACAGACACTGCTGCCAACAGCCTCAGCTCAGCAGCAATCTCCTCCACAACTGCCATTTTTACCACCTTTGTTAAGCAGCCAGATCACATATCCAGCTGAGGCACTGAGTGGTGTATCTCTTCTGCCATGTCTGCTACAGAGAATCAAGGTCCAATCCCAGGTGGCCAGAAGAGAGGCAGTGGTGGTGGTGATGGGGCAGTACCCTGGATCCATCAGGGACGGTACAGCACCTGTAGAATGGGGGGCTGGAATTGCAAGGGCTGCAGCCCCCAGGGATTTCCAGGCAGTCTTTCCAGGCAATTGGGAGGAGGAGGGTGGACAGAGGGCTGCTTAGCCTGTAGTCCAGGGAAATTGGGATGTACAGCAAGTAGAAGAGGAGTGGGGGAAAAGAAGAGGAGGAGGAAGAGGAAGTGGAGGAAGAGGAGGAGGAGGAGGAGGAGGAGGATGAAGACGAAAGAGAAGGAGGTGGAGAAGAGGAGGGAGGGGATGCGGAAGGAGGCAGAGAAGAGGAGGAGAATGAGGAAGAAGAGGAGGAGGATGACAACTTTGAGGAAGAGGATGAGAATTACATGGACAAAGAAGAAGAAGAGACTGGTAAGGAAGGTGCAGAAGTTGTTCTGGACATCTGTCAGTTTACCATGGACACAATTTTGGCCCCTATGCAGAACTGGGACCCATGCTCTTCCACACTGGGTCCATAATAACCATATTCTGGTTCATCCACACACAGGCTGAGTGGTGGTTAGACACCACTCCTGGGAGCCCAATGACCCTGGAGAAGAACTGGTGCCTCTGGAGGTGGAGGACCCAGAAGAGGTCCAGTCACATCCCAGGAGCCAAGGTCTAGGAGGGAAGATACCTGGTAGAGGGAACCTGATCCTGGGTGCTGGAGGAACCAGCAAAGAGGGCTACATCCCAGAAGGCAGAGGAACCAGTGGAGGTCAAGGTCTGGGAGGGTGAAGTACTGAATGATGCTGCCACTTTCTGGGAAAGCTAAGGTCTATACACCCAAGGAGAGGGATATGGTGAATGGAGGCAACATCTTCAAGCTCTTGTAGCCTTTGTTGGTATAGTTGGCTTACTTTTAGGCCACTCTTAGTGCTTGTCTCCAGTGATTAACCAACAGGTTAGTGCTTTCAAAAAACTTCAGGCTGAATGTACCCAGTTCCATAAGGGCTTTTACAGACTTGACAAAAAGTATGATTTTTACCAGCCTCTTTTTTAAAAAATCTATTTATTTGAGAGAGAGGGAGATCACAAGTAGGCAGAGAGGCAGGCAGGCGGGGTCGGGGGGAGGAAGCAGGCTCCCCGCTGAGCAGAGAGCCCAATGCGGGGCTTGATCCCAGGACATTGAGATCATGACCTGGGCCAAAGGCAGAGGCCTAACCCACTGAGCCACCCAGGTGCCCATACCAGCCTCTTTTTGATAAGAGAGCTGAGATTTGAGATCATCAATGCAATTCATGAACCCAAAGAAGGTGACTGTCATTGGGAAGTAGGTGTTCAGGAAGGTATGTGGGAGAAAATGGAAAGTGAGCCTGAAGGAAAAGAGCAAACACATATTTTCCAATGAAGTTCTGAGAAAACTTCATTTTTCTCAGGGTTTTATGGAGGGAACGTATTGCATGGAGCACTGGGTGTGGTGCATAAACAATGAATTCTGTTACACTGAAAAGAAATCAAATAAATTAAAAAATAAAACAAAACAAAACAAACACACAATGAGGACCAAGTGATTCTGATCCCTTCTCATAAGAACCAGAAATAATCAGCAGTAGAGAGATTGAGATCTACTAGAAATAGGGGGAAAACGTCACTGAGAAAGCTATCAAGCAGCAGAAATCTGAAGGCCAGGGGAGTGTTATCAAACAATAACAACATGCCCAGCTATTCTTTTTCTTTTCTTTTTTTAAAACATATTTCTATTTTACAGATACTTCTGAGGGCAGAGTACTGGATGTCATTACTGATTTTAAGTTGGGATATTTTTTCCACCACCTTCTGGCCTCAAAGTCAACATCATTATTCACTAAAGAAGCAACTGAATATCAGTAAAACTCTGATAAAGAGGCCCAAGAAGCTGGAGGCGAGAAGGAAGTGGAAGAGGATGAAAATGAAGAACCAGAATGAAGACAAAATGGATATGGACTCAGCAGAGGGTGGCTGTGTAAAATCCAGGTATTAGTGTAGAACCTTGAGTATAAATTAACCATTTCTGATATATACTTGTTACTGACAGCTTTATGTTTTTAAAATTTTTCTGTAAACTAAATAAGAAAAAAGTTGTTGAAATTCAGTTTTAAAAAAACAAATGTTAATAATATACTTATATACTAGATAGTATAAAAAGCAGTATATTCTGAAATGTACTTCATTCATAGCTGCACATCCTCTGTCATGTAGCTTGAAGACTACTACAGATGGGGAATTTATCAGACCTTGTATTAGAGATCATTTTTTTTAGAAAATAGTCACCAGAAGAAGTAGCTAAAGCAGATATACCATGCACTAACTGTGCCTTCATCACTTGGCCACAGAAATGCTGTCTCCTATAATAACAATGCCTTTGAGAAGGTGACTCTTTACAAAAGTAGTAAAGAGTTAAGGATTTCATGAGTAACTCACAAATATTAGTTCAATTTAGGTTTTTGTATTTCATATGACATTCAAAAGAAAATAAAATCTGTCCTAGTAAGATTGTTTATCACTGAATTGGCAATTAAGCCTCAGCTTATATTTCCTCCATTCATCCATCTCTGTCTTTCTTTCTCCTTCTTTCCCTCTTTCTTTCTGTCTCTCTTTATAAATTTCACAGCTATAGATGTTTGCTAACAGCCTCATCCTCATTTTAAATATATGGAAACTGGAGGTTTGGGAGTATAAGGGATGTATGCTTTGTGTAAAGAGCATAGGCTTCTAAGGTAGAAAGATTTATTTAAAGCACAGAATGGTCTTTAAAGGAAAAAAAACACAAGCATTTATAGTGGTGGGCAAGATGAAGTCGAGGTTGGTGTGATCAAATGATTGAAACATGTGCATCCTGCTATTAAGGGTCTGAGTTACAAGAAGAAACTATTTCATTTTTTTCTTTGAGACAACAGATGTACATAGGGTTGACTTGACTCTTATATTAGAAAGTTGCTGGAACATGTTAGTGGTATACAATTGTTAACTGACTCTTATTCCATCCCACAGTTGAAGGCATAGAACAAAATGGATTGAGAAGGAAGAAATGAATTTATTTTTCATAGATATTCTAGTTTTCAATAGTCAAAACCACTAGTTTTGTTTCAAAGTTAATTACCCCATAATGATATTAACTGACATCTGACTTTACTCTTACCTTTTACAGATATATTTGACAGCATTGGTTTACCTTAAAAATAAAAGCTTTGAAATAAATAAGTTGCAGATTCTTTTGTTACATAAATGACACTGACTCAGACCTTTGTAACTTTTCTATTTGTTTTGGCCCACCTTACTGTCTTTTGAGAGGAATCTCTTAAAACTGTTTGGTAAGACTATTTAAAATTATTTTATTATAGTCTCAAATAAATTAAAACATAAGTTATAAACAATTTATGTAATGGCAGGGATGGTAGTCTAGCCTCTACTGCATTTTATTGAAAGAACCTAGGTAGGCTGGAGACCAAAATGGTGCTGCTGAGTTGCTGTGGACTAGCAGCATCAGCATTACCTGAGAACTCATTAGAAATACAAATTCTCAGATCCTACTTCAGACCTGCTGAGTCAGAAATTCTGAAGGTAGGCTCTTAGCCATCAAGATTTTAAAAGTCCTTCAGCTGCTTATGAAGTACACTAAAGTTTAAAAACCACTGGTTTAAAACAATGTGGGATATTTCAAATTTCACCTATAGCAGGGACCAGCCTTATTTCACAGATTCAGGACTGTTAATTGTATAATAATACCCAACAGACTGAGCCACCTAGGTGTCCTTTAATGGGGGGATTTCCAGAATGAGACTAACCTTACATTGGTTCAGTCTGAGAAAAAAAGGTTGGAGGTAGGGACGCCTGGGTGGCTCAGTTGGTTAAGCAGTTGCCTTCGGCTCAGGTCATGATCCCAGCGTCCTAGGATCAAGTCCCACATTGGGCTCCTTGCTTGGCAGGGAGCCTGCTTCTCCCTCTGCCTCTGCCTGCCACTCTGTCTGCCTGTGCTCGCTCTCTCTCTCTCTAACAAATAAATAAAATAAAAAAAAAAGGTTGGAGGTATATCAGCTAGTATAAATACAATTATCTAGGTAATGGTACCTACCCCAGTTAACTATTTGCCATGAGAGTAAGAATGGCATGGCAGCCTGGGCCTGATGCCTCTTTCTACTCTGGGCCTTGCTAAAAATTGGAAGACTTTAGATTAATCAGTAAATAGGTAGGAGTTGTACTCCCAAATAACGCATACATTGCCCACAGAATCAAAAGAAGCCCATGACTCATTGTGCCTTGCTTTTCTTTCTTTCTTTCTTTCTTTTTCTTTTCTTTTCTTTTCTTTCTTTCCTTTCTTTCTTCCTCCTTCCTTCCTTGATATTCTTTTTTAAATTAACATATCATCGTACCAATCTCTTAATAATAGTTGAGGCTTGATGTGGTGACCTGCCTTTCCCTTGGGAAGGGATGTTTCAATATGCCCTAGACTTCTAGATCCCTAGAAAATTCACCAAGGAAGACTGCCTTTACATTTTTGTGGAATTCATTTCCCACACTCTGGCATGCGTGCATCCTACCATAGTTGCAATATCCCGTTCATCAGGTCTAATCAGCATGATAGCATCAATATAATGGGACAGTGTCCTGTGGAATGAAGTGGTATTTTGTGAAATAAAGAGGCAATCAAAGTCCTTGAGAACCAGATTGTAGCTTAGGCCAAGGGCATTGATATAGCCCTTCATACTGTCCTTGTAGATAAGAGTGTTCTGATTACTCTTAAAGAGTGCTCTGATTACTTTGGAAAGATCACTGTGTTGGGTCAAGCACTAGATGAAGTCTGTGGCTTGAGTTCAGGGGCCATAGCTATACTGTTTGTAAAATACCCATCTTTGCTCAGCAAACATGGGAGCCTAAGGGGGCTCCAACAGCCTGTGCCTCCACAGAAATACCAACAAACTGAGCAAAAACTGTCAGAGTAAATTGTCAGAACTCTAATATTATCAAAGGATTGTAGTAATCAACTGAATGCTGAATTCAGAAAAGGGACAAATATAGTAGAAGAGCTTTGTTGTGGCATTCAAATTTGCCTTGCCCCACTCTGCTTCTTGGGTGTGATGCCAGTCTTAAAGATGGCAGTCTGTATATCCCTCCACTCCCACCTCCCAACCCCATCGGTACCTGGTTCCAGGACTAGAGTGGAACTTGTTCCCAAGTAATTGTGTTTGTCTGTTTTGTCTGCCTGGGGGTTCCTTGAAGAACTGAAGCAAGGCACCTGCCTTTGGTTCTGCCTAACTTTCAGGGCAGAAAAATGGCAAACAGGGGATGCTCCTTGAAAATACTGAAAGGCAAGTGAACAAGCCATTGGTGTCTGGGACAAAAGATAGTCTGGGGTGCCTGGGTGGCTCAGTGGGTTAAAGCCTCTGCCTTCGGCTCAGGTCATGATCCCAGGGTTCTGGGATCGAGCCCCGCATTGGGCTCTCTGCTCAGCCGGAAGCCTGCCTCCTCCTCTCGCTCTGCCTGCCTCTCTGCCTGTTTGTGATCTCTCTGTCAAATAAATAAATAAAATCTTTAAAAAAAAAGATAGTCTGAATAAATAGTAAACACATCAAAAGCCTGGAAAGATAAGCTCTGGAGAGTTACCTGGGGGAATAAGGGCTTTGAAAAGCTTTTGCATATAATGGGGGATCTAAAAAGCCACATGCATGCCCAGAGCATGATGCATGTTTAGAGAAGTCTTGAGAAGGAACCCACCTTTCATCAGTGGCTGATTTTAGGTTCAGCACAAGCAGAAAGTGAAGGCTAAGGTAGGGTTATACATGGATTGGTTAAGCATTTATTTATTTTTTATTTTTTTAAAGATTTTTATTTATTTATTTGACAGAGAGAGATCACAAGTAGGCAGAGAGGCAGGCAGAGAGAGAGGAAGGGAAGCAGGCTCCCTGCTGAGCAGAGAGCCAGACTCGGGGCTCGATCCCAGGACCCTGGGATCATGACCTGAGCTGAAGGCAGAGGCTTTAACCCACTGAGCCATCCAGGCACCCCTTGGCTAAGCATTTAAAGAGTGCTCAAATACAACCCATCTGTAAAGCCAAGAAGGTATTTTAAAAATTATTTTTATGAACTCCAGGAATTTAAGGAAATTCCTGCCAAACCACCAGTTGACCACAAGCTAATGGAACAGACACTTTAAAGACCACACATGACATAGTCTTTTAGAAACTAGTTTAGAAGACCAGTGAAACCAACAAGCAACTACAACACATAGGAAGCAAAAACAACAAAGCCTAACAGGAAAAATCTGATTTTCAGAGTTACTACATTATTATACTCAAAACATCTAGTTTTTATTTAAAAAATTAGAATGCATTGAAAGTAACAATGTATGGCTTATTCACTATAATAAATGATATTAACAGTAAGTGTCCCTCAAGTATAAACAGATGAAAAGCTGCTCAATATCATTAGTCATTAGGGAAATGCAATCAAAACCACAAGGTAGTACCACTTCACACACAAGAGCTTGGCTATAATAACAAGGACAGATAAGAAAAAGTGTTGGCAGAAATGGAGATACTGAAATTCTCATTGCTGGTGGGAATATGAAGTGGGTGTGGCCCTTGCTGCGAATGGTTTAATAAAAAGTTAAACATCTAGTTTCCAAATGACTCAGCAATTTTACTATTAGTTATATGTCTGAAAAAACTGAAAACAGGCATTTAAATACTTGTACATGAATGTTTGTAGCATCACTACTGACAAAGGCCAAAAGGTAGAAATCACCCAAGTGTCCAATAATAGATGAATAAATAGATAAAATCTGTTGTATCCATCAAATGGAATAATATCAACCACAAAAGGAATGAGTACTGCTACATGCTATGATATGAATTAATCTAGAAAACATTATGCTAAACAAATGAAGAAAGAAGCTAGAGACACAAGGCTGCATATTGTATGCTTCCATTTATAAGAAATGTTCAGAATGGGCAAATTCATAGAGATGCAAAGCAGATTAGTAACTGCTGGGGACTGGGAGAAGGTGGTCACTGCTTAATGGCAATGGGAGCTCCTTTGGGACTGATGAAAATGCTCTGGAACTAGATAGAAGGGATGATTGCACAATAGTGTGAGTGTATAATGCCAATGAACTGTTCACTTTAAAGTGGTTAGTTTTATGTTATGTGAATTTCGCCTTGGTTTTTAAAATGCTCACCTTTAACCACAGGAATCATGCTTGGAAATTCTCACAAGTCTATGCGATCTCAGGAATGAGACTAAATGAAATGGCATCTGGATCAAGTCTTCACCTCATGCTCAGCCTTAGTCATAAACTTATTGATAGGCAGAATCAGCATCAACTCCACCTTTTCCTTACTTCACATTCTTTGAATATTTGAATGTATATAAGGTATTCGAGTGTTTGAATGCATATAGGTTATTTGAAGATATATAGGTTAAATTCATAGATTTAACTCTTCTATTCAACCCTTGCTGACTTACCTGTTCTCCCTCCCTTTTCTCTCTTGCCAGATAATACTATGCTAAAAAAGGCTCATTACAATTGAATGCTTCTTCTCACCTTTACTTTTATTATTAAACTTGCAATCCCCCCAATTGCCCTTTCTGTTATTAATTTATTCCTGGCCTTGACCTGTTGCACACCAAAAACTGGAGAGTTTTCAAGGGCTTCCTATTTCTTTAACCTACTAAACTTGGTCCTTCCTACTTGTACCCATTCCTTAGTGTGTCACTCTGTCTTTGGAATCCTCTTCCCAATATACAACTGTGAAAATAAGATGCACTACACAAATGGCCACTGAAAGGGATGTTCAGTTGTTAATAAAGTATTACTTTTCATAGTCAACATCCACAGAATGACTCAGCAGGAACCTGAGCTTTCTCATTTGATGATTAATTCTATCTTTAAACTGCATTAGATTCTTAGGAATAAGATTAAGACCAAATCAGCAGGTGCTTAATGAATACTTGTGTATTGCAGCAAATCAATAAAAGGGTGTTTAATGGTATGTGTTACCTCTGTTTTAAAGCATATTGAATCTCGGTTAGGTCAGTGCATGTGGGTGGGTGCCTGGAGGTGGAGATAATGGCAATGATGATAACCTGTTCTGTTGCATTAAGGCCAAACCAGTACTATAAGAAACAATCTTTAATTAAGAGCTAGGGTAAACCTCAGGACAGAAATGGCTTGTTCCCATCAGCGTTTTTTTCTAGCAGCAAGCACAGTGTTTGGCACATAGTAAGTTTTCGTTGTTTGTATTTAAATGAAAGAATGAATGAATGGTCAGATAAAATAAGGCTTCATGCCTGGCAATATGATTAACAAAAGAGGTGCTGTAGAAATATCATTAAACATGAAATCAGAATCCCTATGTTCTAATCCTCATCTGTGGACTCCATTTGTGGCTTTCTGTGTCCTTTCCTTTTTCTAACCCTCACACATATCTGGAAAACAATGGTTTGGTGGTGGTGAAGACAATGGACAAAGTGATTTCTAAGGGCATTCTTACTGTCCTAATGTTTTATGACAATAGTGACATTTTGATAAATGATGAATTGATCAAGCACAGGGAGTTAGAATATGGCTGTGGAGCATGCCATCATGGGATCCAAGTTTCAGCCTCTATTAGAGAATGTGGGAGAGACAAGATGTCTCAGAACCTGCAGACTCAGAGGGAAAGTCAGTGGCACTTGCCCTTGTTAAAATCTTTTCTATGCTATGCTGAATAGTGGCACTGACAAAAAGCTGGAAGCCAATATAGCATCACCTAGATGAAGAACCTTGGCTGAAAAGAGGGAAATGCCAAAGACCTAGGGAAATGAAGATAAAATCAAGGGTAAGTCAAGAACCGCATTAGTATATGGACCCCTAGGAAGTTGGAACTTGAAGGGTCCTGAGCATCTATCCAATTCAACCTCTTAAGTTGAAGTAATATAGTAAAACAGACTCCAAAAGGGGAAGGAAACTGGACTAATGTCACATATACAGTACATGCAGTATCAGAACCAGGGCCAGGGCTGTTAATTTCAAGTCCAGTGCCACAGTGTCTTCAGATTAGAAGTACACACCTCTCTGTCTCTGCCCCGTTCGTCTCTCTGTTTCTGTTTCTCCTCTCTTTCTCCTCATTTTCTTATAGCACATAAGAGGAAAGTCCATGAATGATCTAGAATTGGAAGAGAAGGTACGATCTGGGCATAATTTTGCCTGTACTTTCACAGGATGATCAGACTCCAGGTTAAGAAACTATGTCACGTAAGCTGTCACAGAATCCTAAAAATTCAGGGCAGGAAAGTACTCTGTCACTGAGTTCACTCTTACTGAGCATTTTTGACAGCTCTGCTGTTTATTTTATTAGAAAGTTTTTTCTGATATTCTAATCACATCAGAATTGTATTGCTCTTGGCTAAAAGCCATTATAACACTCAGAGTGGAGTGGATATGATGTCAGCTTTAAAATAAATTAGGAGGATTAAAACAGATCAAATGAGTGTACTTTACTTAGAGCAAGTCATATTTTAAGACTGTGTTCATAAAACATGTTCTCCAATTCATGCATCTCTGGTCATTTTGTATGTAGCATTTAAACCAGTTTTCACTTGGATTTCTGATATCATTACAAAATAAAAGACTACAGGTTATGCTTGTATCCATTCTATGTGATAATTAACTTTTTTCTTCTATAATAATTCTAGATTCTTGGGATTGCGGGAAAAAAATCATAAATGTGGAAGGACCTGCCACAGAGGCAGAATTACAAGGGTGGGAGCATCCACCTGTAAAAGTTGGCAGTGGATTCATAAGAGTTAACTTGAGGTTGAAAAGATAAGATCAAGTGAAGACTGACATAAATTCATAAGTTTGTTCCAAGTACTAACCTGTGAGATTCTTTTTAAAAAAATACGTACATCTTTTTATTTAAAAATTTTTTTAAATTTTTTATAAACATATAATGTATTATTAGCCCCAGGGGTACAGGTGTGTGAATCGCCAGGTTTACACACTTCACAGCACTCACCATAGCACATACCCTCCCCAGTGTCCATAACCCCACCACCATCTCCCTCCCCCCAGCCCCCCTCAGTTTGTTTTGTGACATTAAGAGTCTCTTATGGTTTGTCTCACTCCTGATCCCATCTTGTTTCATTTATTCTTTTCCTACCCCCTAAGCCCGCACATTGCATCTCCACTTCCTCATATCAGGGAGATCGTATGAGAGTTGTCTTTTTCCAATTGACTTATTTCGCTAAGCATAATACCCTCTAGTTCCATCCATGTCATCGCAAATGGCAAGATGTCATTTCTTTTGATGGCTGCATAGTATTCCATTGCGTATATATATACCACATTGTCTTTATCCATTCATCTGTTGATGGACATCTAGATTTTTTCCATAACTTGGCTATTGTGGACATTGCTGCTATAAACATTCGGGTGCACGTGCCCCTTTGGATCACTATGTTTGTATCTTTAGGGTAAATACCCAGTAGTGCAATTGCTGGGTCATAGGGTAGCTCTATTTTCAACTTTTTGAGGAACCTCTATGCTGTTTTCCAGAGTGGTTGTACCAGCTTGCATTCCCACCAACAGTGCAGGAGGGTTCCCCTTTCTCCACATCCTTGCCAGCATCTGTCATTTCCTGACTTGTTCATTTTAGCCATTCTGACTGGTGTGAGGTGGTATCTCATTGTGGTTTTGACTTGTATTTCCCTGATGCTGAGTGATGTGGAGCACTTTTTCATGTGTCTGTTGGCCATCTGGATGTCTTCTTTGCAGAAATGTCTGTTCATGCCCTCTGCCCATTTCTTGATTGGATGATTTGTTCTTTGGGTGTTGAGTTTGCTAAGCTCTTTATAGATTTTGGATACTAGCCCTTTATCTGATATGTCGTTTGCAAATATCTTCTCCCATTCTGTCAGTTGTCTTTTGGTTTTGTTAACTGTTTCCTTTGCTGTGCAAAAGCTTTTGATCTTGATGAAGTCCCAATAGTTCATTTTTGCCCTTGCTTCCCTTGCCTTTGGCGTTGTTCCTAGGAGGAAGTTGCTGCGGCTGAGGTCGAAGAGGTTGCTGCCTGTGTTCTCCTCAAGGATTTTGATGGATTCCTTTCTCACGTTGAGGTCCTACATCCATTTTGAGTCTATTTTTGTGTGTGGTGTAAGGAAATGGCCCAATTTCATTTTTCTGCATGTGGCTGTCCAATTTTCCCAACACCATTTGTTGAAGAGGCTGTCTTTTTTCCATTGGACATTCTTTCCTGCTCTGTTGAAGATTAGTTGACCATAGAGTTGAGGGGCTATTTCTGGGCTCTCTATTCTGTTCCATTGATCTATGTGTCTGATTTTGTGCCAGTACCATACTGTCTTGATGATGTATGTACATCTTTTTAAAACCAACTGTTTTTTAAAGATTATTTATTTATTTATTTATTTGTTAGAGAGAGAGAGAGAGAGAGAGAGAGTGAGCACAGGCAGACAGAGTGGCAGGCAGAGGCAGAGGGAGAAGCAGGCTCCCTGCCAAGCAAGGAGCCCGATGTGGGACTTGATCCAGGACGCTGGGATCATGACCTGAGCCGAAGGCAGCTGCTTAACCAACTGAGCCACCCAGGCGTCCCAACCAACTGTTTTTTAAATAACTTCATTGGGGGTATAATTGACAACTAACTGCACATATTAAAGTGTGCAATTTCATTTGAGTTTTGACATATGAACACACCTATAAAATCATCACATCTAAAATAGTGAACATATCATCCCCCAAAGTTTCTTCATTCCCTTTTGTAATCTTTCTCTCCATCCTCAGACAACCATTGATCTACTTTCTGTCACGATATAGCATTCTATATAAATGAAATCATATAGCATGTACTCTTTAGGGTCTGATTTCTTTCATTTAGCATAGTTATTTTGAGATTTCATTCATACTGCAGCATGTGTTAGTAATCCATTTTTGTTGCTGAGTCCACTGTATGGACATGCCGCAATTTGTTTATTCATTCACTTGCTGATGGACATTTAGGCTGTTGCCAGTTTTGGGCTATTATAAATAAAGTTACTATGAACATTTGTTACAAGTCTTTGGACATATGCTTTCATTACTCAGGTAAATAGGGGTGGTATGACTGGGTCATATGGTAGGTACATGTTTAACTTTTGAAGAAACTGCTTAAGTATTTTACAAAGTGGTTGTACTGTTCTACATTTCCAACAGCAGTGTATGATTATTCCATTTGCTTCACATTCTTGTCAATACTTGCTATAATCTGTCTTTGGAATACATACATTCACTATTTCTAAAATATGACATCATCATTTGAGAGTGATCCATGTATCTTTATGTCTTTCAGCCCTCCATATCCAACTATTCACCCTTCTAAGTATCTCTTCAAAGAATCAGCTTTTGATTTCATAGATTTTTCTCTACTGATTTCTTGCTTTCAATTTCATTAATTTCTGCTCTAATTTTCATTATTTTCTTCTGCTTACTGTGGATTTTACTTACTTTTTTTCTAGTTTCCTAAAATATTAACAGTGCTTTTAGATCTTTTAAAAAATTTTTATTTTAATTCCCATTAGTTAAGAGTGTTATATTGGTTTCAGGTGTACAATATGGTAATTCAGCATTTCCATACATCACCCTGTGCTCATCATGACAAGTGCACTCTTTAACCCCCATCACCTGTTTATTCCTTTCTAAAATATGCATTCATTGTTATAAATTTCCCTTTAAGCACAGCTTTCACTGCATCCCACAAATTTTGATAAGTTGCTTTTTTTAAAAGATTTTATTAATTTATTTGACAAAGGGATAGAGAAAGAGAGTGCAAGTAAGCAGTGGGGCAGGCAGAGGGAGAGAGAGAGAAGCAAACTCTCCACTGAGCAGGGAGCCCAATGTGGGGCTCTATCCTAGGACCATTGGATCATGACCTGAGCCAGAGGTAGTTGCTTAACCAACTGAGCCACCCAGGTGCCCTGATAAGTTGCATTTTCATCTTAATTTATTTCAAAACATTATTTAACTTCTCTTGAGATTTCTTATTTGACTCATGTTTTTTAGAAATGTGTTTAGTCTCTACACATTTGGGGATTTTCCAGTAATCTTTATTATTATTATGTCCAGTTATCTTTCTATTATTGATTTATAATTTAGTTCCGTTGTGGTCTGAGTACAAACATTATATAACTTATACTTTTTACAATTTGTTAAGGTGTGCTTTATGGCCCAGAATATGCTCTAGCTTGGTGAACATTTCATGTGTTTGAGAAGAATACGTATTCTGCTATTGTTGGATGAAGTACTAAGTCTCTCTTGAGCTCGTTTATTCATTTCCATATTAATTGTCACCACTTTTATTCAAGTAACCATTTTTCACCTGAATTACTGCAACAGCTTCTTACCCAGTTGTCTGTGATCGGTCCAGCTCCCTTCAGTGCATCCTCTATTGTGCCATCAGAATCATAATTTACAAATTGATGTCACTTCCTATTACACACATAGCAAAGCTGAATCCCCTCAAACTATCCTATAATGCATGGTGTTATCTCAGCCCTGATTGCCTTTCTGGCCTCATCTCTCTATTCCATATTCTACTCACCAGTCATTTTTCATGACAGGCCATTTCCTGAAGCTTCCGTTCTCTTTCCTTGCATTTGTACAGTTACCCATCCTGCTCCCTCTGCTTATCTCTCTCTTGTTTTGCCTGAGTAAACAATTCTACTCATTCATTAAAACTCAAATAAAATATCATCAACATTTTCTGACATTGTTTGCCTAGTAAGGTTCTGTTTTTATATGCTCTCATATTACTGTAGCAGTTATCTTACCATACTGCAATAGGTTGCCTATTTGACTTCCCTTATAGCCCACGGCCTTCATGACAGCAGAG
The DNA here is from genome assembly GCA_003697995.1 of Taxidea taxus jeffersonii. Taxonomy (NCBI): domain Eukaryota; kingdom Metazoa; phylum Chordata; class Mammalia; order Carnivora; family Mustelidae; genus Taxidea; species Taxidea taxus. Next base: position 67,500 of record ML098463.1, on the reverse strand, counting down.
TCCTTAGTACAGTAGTAAAGCAAAAATTAAACATTTTAAAATTAAAGTTTATCAGTTGACCATTTCAAGGACAGAAATATTGTGATGAGGTAGGACTATATGCTAGTATTTACTCAACAGTACTTTGCTAAACATTTACTATTGTTTTAAGGGCGGACACAATGGAAACACATAAGATACAGGTTTCATCCTCAAGATGCTCAAAGTCTGGTAGGAAATGAACAGAGCTCTGGTAGGGACAAGTCCAGAGTCAGTAAAAGAAACACAAAGTGCTTATCAAGTATTAATTCTTAAAAGGAACAAAGGAGGTCAGAACACTGTTGGACTTCCCCCCCCCAAAATTTACTCTACTCTTTTCCCAAAAATAGTTCTTGACTGAACATATTTGGAAAGAAAAATATCTCCTAAAAGCAGTCACTACCAGGAAGTCAAAAGCAATTTAAAATAGAATGTATTAACTACTCCAGGATTCATAACCAAAAAGTCAAGGGTTGAAGCAGAGAAGTCTGGAGAAAGGCAAAAGAGGGAGGACAAGGAAGAGATGGTGAAAGAAGCATTCAGTAAAATCACCAGAATCTGTTATTTGGCATCATGTAGATCCAAAACCACAAATTCAGCTTCTTGGACTGATTCTTGAGCTTTATGGATGGTTCTGATTGTCAGAACCAGGTAAGAGAGCAACTAGGGAGGCTAGATTCCCTAGTTTCTGGCAAGAGTGTAGTTTGAGAAAAGGTGTTTTTTCACTTGCTTCTAAATGTTTGCTCTGAGTTAAACAATGCCTAACTGTACTTACCCAAATCCCTTTCAAGTCCCTCAACTCTGATCCTACATCTAGCTATATTTATATTCAAATTATGTTTTGCAACAAAATTGGTTTCTCACAATTCTACCTCTGATTTCTATCATAAAGCCTTTGTTGTCTCAAAATTACATTTGGGGAGTAATTTTATTTTTCCTCTGGATCTATTAATCAACTTCTTAATATTGTTAATTCAATTTTGGCAAAATCAAAATTGCATTTTTCTAAGGTGAAGTATAGTTGGCATACAATTTTACATTAGTTTCAGATGTACAACATAGTGATTAGACAACTCTGCATGTTATGTTATGTTCACAAGTGAAGCTACCATCTGTCACCATACAAGCTACTCTAATACCACTGACTATATTCCTTATGAGGTACCTTTTATCCCTGTGACTCATTCTTTTGATAGTTGGAAGCCTGTATCTCCCACTTCCCTTCACCCATTTTGCCCAGCCCCCAGCCCCCTCTTCTCTAGCAGCCATCAGTTTGTTCTCTGTATTTATGGGTCAGTTTCTGCTTTTCTTGCTTGTTCATTTGTTTTTAGATTCCACATATGAGTGAAATCATATAATATTTTTCTTTCACTGTCTGACTTATTTCACTTAGCGTAGTACCCTCTAGGTCCATCTATGATGTCATAAATGGCAAGATTTCATTCTTTTTATGACTATTTCATTGTACATACATATATATCACCATTGTTATCTATATCATTTTATAACTAATATTCCATTATATATAGTATATATTATATATAATATAAATATATATAAATATCATATAATATATATTATATAAATATATATAAATATTATATAATATATATTATATATAATATATATGTATATATATCACCTCTTCTTTATCCATTCTCAAAATTTCATTTTTATTACCTGTGAAAGATTAATCTACTCAAAAAACAAGACCAGTGTTGACATTGATATAGTGGCTGATTTCTTGCCTGATATAAAATTAAAAAGTATTGATTTACTTTTCTCTTTGACATAAACACGACAAAAATCAGAGTAGATATGTGTGAATGAACGCAAATAGCATTGAAATCCTACTATATCTAGTCATGAGAGAATCTTAGTGTACTTTTTCATACTCGAGTGTGGGTTTGTTGACTTCTGACTATCATTCACATCTGCTGGCTTCAGAGGGCTTGATTCAGAAGGTAGGCTGCAACTGCACAAAGACTAAACAGCCTTTATCTTGGCACAATTTTTGATTTGTCTGTTGGTGTTGCTCTTATGGACTCTGATTTTCTGGGTCCTGGATCCTACCTGCTGACCAATTTGGACCTATAGCATTTGTTTTCTCTTTCTTCCCTTTCTTACAACTCCTAGACGTGACTCAGAGCTTGGCTGGAATTGGAGTTGTTCCATAGTTTTATGCGTAGGTAGACTCCCAGGACTAGGGCCTTTCAGGTATCCCTGTCCCATTGATCACCATGATTTGTCATGACACCCTCTCTAGGTCCAGGTAGGAAGTAAAATGACCTTGCCTTCCAGATTGTACCTTGTAGTGTCTTTGTAGGTTAAGGTATACACATCCATGGGTATTCCTTTACCTGCACCTCCCCCCACCATATAATTTTCTAGGTATTTTGCTTGATTCTTTCTGCTACCTCTAGTTTTTACAGCTACCAAAATATCCTTCTGCCCCACTAGAGTCAGAATTGAGCTTCTAAATCTAATGACTTTTATCTGGACTATTTACTCTTTGTCCTTTACTATTCCCTGCATCTTCTGATAGGGAGATGCACTTCACATGGATGAGATGACCTACAAACACTGCATCTGAGGAAGCAGGTTGTATTATAGTGTACATCTGATCCTTGAACAACATGGGGTTAAACTTCATGGGTCCTCTTATAGGCAGACTTTTTTCCTATATAGTACTATACATTTTCTTTTCTTTAGCTTACTTTATTGTAAGAATACAGTATATGATACATGTAACATATAAAGTATGTGTCACTCAAATTTATCTTATTGGTCAGGCTTCCACTCAACAGTGGGCTGTTAAGTTTTTGGAGACTCAAAATTTATACATGGTTTTTTGACAGTGTGGGAGTCAGTGCTCCTAACCCCTGCATTGTTTAAGGGTCAACTGTAGTCATTAAGACCATGAGTTGTGGAGCCAGAGCTCTACCTCTTACCAGGTGATATGAATTTGGGGGAAGTTATTTACCCTATGTATCTCCAGTTTTTCATATATAAAATGTGAATAATAATGTGCATACCATATAAAGTTGAAGGATTAAATGAAAAAATCATGCAAGGCTCTGAACACAGTTCCTGGCAAACAATAAATGCTCCATAATCTTTAGGTATTATTAGTATTTTTAATTCAGTGTATCAGAGAGTTGATATCAATTCTTGTTACATGAAATGTAATGAGTTGGCTAAATTCCTCTATGCCAGGCTAAGAGTCATTTAGACTATGAGGAATGAGCCCAAGCAAGTTACCATATCCTAGAATTAGAGGAGCTTAACACTAACACTAGCTGTGTTAAGCTGAGGAAGTAGGCATAGGAGTAGTTCTCTTGAAAGTGCCTTTGCTCCAAATGTGTACCACAGATGTCTGTAACCCTGGAATCTAATAAGTAGAAACAAAGCCTCTTAGAGGTCATGGTAAATAGTCTTCCAAGGAACCAATTACTAATATTTTGCTCTGTGCAGTTCTTGGGTCCTAAGGCCTTAGGTGTCATAGGATAGATGTTTAGGATAAAAGCCAACCTTCCATAAGGATAAAAATCCTTACGTTAATGTGAGTTTGAATCCTTGAACTGAAAAGAGAATATTCATATTGGTGTTAAGTGTCGCTGAGGCCCCCAACTGTTCTGTAGATGTTAGGTTTATAAGACACGTTATTCAGTGGCTCAGGTGCTTCTTTGTGACTATGGGAGTGTTTGGGTGTCTTCACATCTAGACCTGCCATCCTCCCAAATTTTGGAGTGCTCCTTCCAGAGATATTTTAAATCTTGCATTCTCCATGGTTCACAAAACTCTTGGACACTCACTTTTGGAGCAAAGTCCTACTCTGTGTTCATTATCCTTACTACCAAATGACTCATCTAGGTCTGTATACCAAAGACTGCATAAAAAGCATGCTACTTACCTGAAAACTGAGCCCCCATATGTTATTCATATCATTCAATGACCACAGGGTCAAGTTTAAAATAAGATGAATGATAGGAATATTTTCAGAATAAAAATAACAAGATATTTCTGTTACTAAATTCAGTGGATCGTTGTGGCAGCCAGGGAAGAGTTCTGTTTGGCTCTCCCTTTAAGCAAGAATTTTCCATTTAGCTGCAAAGAAGTGGGCTGAAAGCTTCCAGCTACTAGCACTTTCAGGATCCATCTCAGCTTTTATTTTTCTTTTTTTTTTTTAAATTATTCATTTAGGGGCGCCTGGGTGGCTCAGTGGGTTAAAGCCTCTGCCTTCGGCTCAGGTCATGATCCCAGGGTTCTGGGATTGAGCCCCACATCAGGCTCTCTGCTCAGCTGGAAGCCTGCTTCCTCCTCTCTCTCTGCCTGCCTCTCTGCCTGTTTGTGATCTCTCTGTCAAATAGATAAATAAAATCTTAAAAAATTATTTATTTAATTTCTTTTCAGGGTAACAGAATTCATTGTTCATGCACCACACCCAGTGCTCCATGCAATACGTGCCCTCCATAAAACCCACCACCTGGCTCCCCCAACCTCCTACCCCCCACCCCTTCAAAACCCTCAGAATATTTTTCAGAGTCCATAGTCTCTCATGGTTCAACTCCCCTTCCAATTTCCCTCAACTCCCTTCTCCTCTCCATCTCCCCATGTCCTCCATGTTATTTGTTATGCTCCACAAATAAGTGAAACCATATGATAATTGACTCTCTCTGCTTGACTTATTTCACTCAGCATAATCTCTTCCAGTCCCATCCATGTTGATACAAAAGTTGGGTATTCATCCTTTCTGATGGAGGCATAATATTCCATAGTGTATATGGACCACATCTTCCTTATCCATTCGTCCATTGAAGGGCATCTTGGTTCTTTCCACAGTTTGGCGACTGTGGCCATTGCTGCTATGAACATTGGGGTGCAGATGGCCCTTTTTTTCACTACATTTGTATCTTTGGGGTAAATACCCAGTAGTGCTATTGCAGGGTCATATGGGAGTTCTATTTTTAATTTCTTAAGGAATCTCCACACTGTTTTCCAAAGAGTAGAGAGCCCAGATATGGACCCTCAACTCTATAGTCAAATAATCTTCGACAAAGCAGGAAAAAATATACAGTGGAAAAAAGACAGTCTCTTCAATAAATGGTGCTGGGAAAGTTGGATAGCTATATGTAGAAGAATGAAACTCGACCATTCTCTTACACCGTACACAAAGATAAACTTGAAATGGATAAAAGACCTCAACGTGTGATAGGAATCCATCAGAATCATAGAGGAGAACATAGGCACTAACCTTTTTGATATCAGCCACAGCAACTTCTTTCAAGATATGTCTCCAAAGGCAAAGGAAACAAAAGCAAAAATGAACTTTTGGGACTTCATCAAGATCAAAAGCGTCTGTACAGCAAAGGAAACAGTCAACAAAACAAAGAAGCAACCCAGGGAATGGGAGAAGATATTTGCAAATAACAGTACAGACAAAAGGCTGATATCCAGAATCTATAAAGAACTTCTCAAACTCAACACACACAAAACACATAATCATGTCAAAAAATAGGCAGAAGACATGAACAGACACTTCTCCAATGAAGACATACAAATGGCTATCAGACACATGAAAAAATGTTGATCATCACTAGCCATCAGGGAGATTCAAATTAAAACCACATTGAGGGGCACCTGGGTGGCTCAGTGGGTTAAAGCCTCTGCCTTCGGCTCAGGTCATGGTCTCAGGGTCCTGGGATCGAGCCCCACATCGGGCTCTCTGCTCAGCGGGGAGCCTACTTTCCCCTCTCTCTCTGCCTGCCTCTCTGCCTCCTTGTGATCTCTGTCTGTCAAATAAATAAATAAAATCTTTTAAAAAAAAACCACATTGAGATACCACCTTACACCAATTAGAATGGCCAAAATTAGCAAGACAGGAAACAAAGTGTGTTGGAGAGGATGTGGAGAAAGGGGAACCCATCTCAGCTTTTGAGGCAAAACCACAGTCTTCCTGAGCAGGTCCCAGACAATAACTACCAAAACTTTGGCCACTTCTGCACAACACAGAATTCATCTAATGGGAAATGTTTGTTCCATAGTTCCCCACTGGATTGGCTGAGAATTTGTCAGATGTGCATTGAGATCTAAGGCTTCTTCTACACAGTCCTGTTTCATCCTTCCTTCCTCTTATTTTCCACAGATGCCCCCCGCCCCCTTCTTAAACTCCTATATCTATGATCTAGTATCTCTTTCCTGGAGTACCCAAATAACACAATCACTAGTTGTGGTATAAGCACATTTCAGAGAGAGTGGATATATTTGATTCCTTTACCCCTATCCTTATCATCTCTGTCCTCAAAACATACACACGTATCATCAGGTGAGTTGCTTATACAAAGTAAAATAATGAAGAAACATATTTTTCCATATTGATCATGACAGTCAGCCAATTTGCTATTACAAATGTATAAGTGCTTCCACCCATTCCAGAATTATTCAAACACTTTTAATAGGCCAGGTGGTTCGTAAAGTGAAAATAGAGAGTCTATAGTCAATTCTAGGTAAAGAAAGGCAACATGGGGAAGGTAACAATTTCTTGAGGCATGGAATCTTTGTATACAGTGCCATGCCATTCATACTAAGTAATTTCCCTGTCCTTTTCAACAAAATCTGAAGGGACATCATGAACTAACTCATTACTGTCTGTCAGGACAAGTTCTTGGTCTTTTCCATTACTTGAGGTGAGCATGACTAACAGCTGCAAACTTTACTACAATATCTCTAGACTGGCCAGTTGAATATAAAATCAGAAAAATTAAAATATGAAATTGGCTCAGTGGAAGCTCTGAGTCATATAATTTTGTTTAATGAGCTGCAGATGATTTCTCAAATAGTGTCCTTAGTTACAAATGGAACCTTCCCACATAAATGAGGAGTCTAAAAATTCTTGCTCTCTTTTTTTATATTGTTCTTTGTGAATAAAATCATCCTTCATAGTCTTATTCAAAAAAGCTTCCCAATTCAGAAAAAAAGGTGAGGGGCTTCTAATTCTAGAGAACACTGGATGCTCATGCCATCTGTAGCCAGTATAAGGTGGTCTTCACCTCATTCCAGAAATTCCTGAGGCAAGGAAAGGTTTCAGAATCTCAGCCAAAGCATTTTCCTTTTATGATTCATTGAATTTTGCCTGAGACCCTCTTCAACTTCAGCCAGAATGCATGGCTTCAAGGCAAGTTGTCAGAATATAAGGAAAGCGTCAAAATATTCGCTCTTGAGTCTTTCAAAAGCTAGAAATTCAGGGGTAAGACAGAAAAGATTTGGAAGCATTTATAACCCAGTTTTCTTTTCTTCTCCTACCTGGATTCCCAGTCTGGGGAGTAAAGAGGGAACAGACAACATAAGTGAGGGAGTCAGAAGGGAGAAAACAAAAGTTTCACTGGAGAAAACCAAATCATTGACCCTTATGAGAGACACAGTTCAAAGAGCCTATTGCTCACTGATTAAGTGTCCAACAGGGACAATACCTGCCTATAGCCATTCAGCAACCCAAGCCCCTCATAAACTCCTGGACACCTGAGCAAGGTTGGATGATAAAAACTGCCTTGAGATCTAGGGAATCAAGACTCCCATGAAATACTCACTGGTACAAGATTTGCTCTTAATCTCAAGTGGTCATTGCTGTAGAGGCATTTGCCATCAGTTGGTCCACTGGAATTATTATGTCAGGGTTAGAAATCCTGAAATAGTCTGTTCTATCCATTACTAGCAGTGCTGGTGGAACAACATGAAGTCATCTGAAACAGAGTGTTCTGGCCATTATAGCTAGGTTTTGAAAATGGCTATACCTACTCAAATACTTGCTATTTTCTGATAACTTCCAAATCTCTATTTTTAGCCTTCACTTTCTAATCTTATGTGACTCTATTTATTAGTCAGGCTTCTAGCAGGAAACATATGGCTCTCTCAAACTGGAAAATTGAGGAGGGTTTAATAAATGGACTATTTACTGAGTTGTGGGCAGGGCTTAAGGAAGTCAACAAGGTTCCCTGGGGCTATTAACTTTTGGAACCCATGCTTTCCCTAGGTCTGAAGGAATAAGAAGTGCATTTATGGAACCAAAAGGGAGATGGTAGCCATATGGAGAAAACTGTCTGACAGTTGTGAGTTTCAGTAGAGGGGTAAAACAAATCTCTGGCAGGCTAGCAGGGAAGTAGCCAGGGAAATAACTACTCTGTCCTCACTCTCCTCCAGCCTTACCACTGATCTCCTGGCGATGCCTCCCTGTGGCTGAAACCGACTTGAAATCTTAGGGTGAAGGGGCTCATTGAAGCACTCTATACAGGGCAGATGGGGGAGGGGCATGGTGGAGGGCCATGGAAAACATTCAGCATAGACAAATTGGTAGGAATTGGAAATCCATGTAAAAAAAAAAAAGTCCCTCGAAAGCCTTGCTGCCTTTGAGAATTCGAGGAAAGCTATGAAATGTTCACAACAACAAGCACAAATAAATATAAATATTTGATTTTTGCATTACTTTCAAGGGAGTTTTAGCCCCTGTGACTTTGATTTCTCCGGTGTCTCTAGGAGTTCCATGGATACCAAGTTAAGAACCCCCTGCTCTGGAGGAATGCATGCCATCCTGTAATAGCTTTTATTTCCTTAGCTTTCCCCTGCCCCCTAGATATCCCAGAGTAAAGCCGACAGCTTTGGCCAACTGCAAGTGAGCCAACCAGACCCATTCTTTTTTCAGAACTGCTGTATCTGAGTAGCAGAGTTCTGAAGAAGCAAACAAAAAATATGGGGCTGGCCATGTGATACTGGGTTACCTAGCAACACTGACTGGAAGGCTCTCTTTCCTGAACCTCTTAGCAGAGAAAATTGGTTTTAAAACTGTATGAGAGAGATGGGGGCGGGGAAGCAGAGAAACAGACAGGGACAGAGAGAGACAGAGAGTGAAATGCAGAGACAGACAAAGGCAGGCAAAGGAGAGAGTTTAGTAGACAAATGAAAGAAATGAGAGAGAATGAAAGCAAGTTTAGGGGGAAAGGGAAATGGAGAGAGGTTCAAGAAGTGAGCTGTGAGAACAGATGTCAAAGAAAAAGGGGAGAGGAGCAAAGGCCAAAAAGAGAAATTTCCAAGAGAAAGTAAGGGCTTGATGAAGTGGGAGCTATTCCTCTTTCCCAAGTCCTCTCACTGATGGCTGCTGTGTGACTTTTATTTCACAATACATTACCCCGTCTCTTTTCCTAATTAGGCTTTTTTATTTCTCATCAGTCAAATGCTCAGGTGCAGCAGTAGCACCAGGAATTATTTATTAAGCACTGCTGGGACAATAGCCTTGCTTAGGCCAGTAAAGATCCTTTTAAAGTAAACACAATAATGATTTGTCCCTTGAGAAAAACTCTCATAGTTTACCAAATACTTTCATGGCTGTCATCTCATGGTGTTTTACTGCAGCTCTGTCAGACAGTAGAGGGATTGTCATCACTTCAGCTGTTCACATGAAGAAACTGAGGCCCTGAGAGGAGCAGTAGTTGAGTAGTTGCCCAGGGCCTTACATTTATTAAGGTTAGATCCAGGACTGAGCACCTGTGGCCCTGATTCCAAGTTCTAGTGCTAGGGCCAGGGTACAGCTCTCTCTGGACTTTCCAATTACACACTAAATGTGGTCGACCTGGCAGGGAGGTGTTTGCTCTCTACTACCTGCTGAGATGGGAGTGAAGAGCTATGGTAAAGTCTTAAGCCAGTAGGAGGCTTATTCTTTCAACTTCTTTCCCCGTAATGTGTAAATGTGTCCCTTGCTGCCTCCAAAAACAGAGCATAATTGGCCCAGACGTGCAGCCAGCATCTAAGAACCCCTTGAGATATCCCTGGGTACCCATCCTTTCAGGAAAATCTTCCCTCTCTAATTTTTGGAATAACCCTTAATGGTTGCAAAAGAACTCTTGGGCACGGGGAGGGATATTTAAGAGACAGTAGTAATTTGGGACTAGAGCCAGAGGAACTGAAAGATCACATAGAATGGTAGAGCTAGCAATTGTGTGCCATGGGGCGGTGGAGTAAGTTCTTATTCTCTCTCCCATGACTCTCCAATGTTTGCAGGCTGGGATGAAACAACACAAGCCCAAGTCCTCTGGCACTAAGCTGCTTTCCTGCTACAGTCTCCCTCTTGTCTGATCTATCCTATACCTGCTGGCAGATTAAATTTTCAAAAATGTCACTTACTTGCTTAGCAACATTGTCATTTCCCCATTCCTTATGGTATAAGTTTCATTACCTGGCATTCAAGAGTCACTTAATATTGCCCAAATCTTCCTTTTAAGCTTCGCACCTGCTTATCCCTAGAGCCCAAATGCCTGAAAAACTGGGCTACTTGCTCATTCTCAAAATATGCACACCTCACATCCAGGTCTTTATTCAGCCTCTGCCTGGAATCTCTTCCCCCTTCCAATCAGACAGTGTTTCCTACCAGTATCTCCCCATATAGCACTTAGTTTGTAATGTGGCAAGTTGGGTAAACTAAGCTACATTTCCCAGAATTCCCTTTTCTGAAGATTAGGATGGTTCACAAGAGATATTCTTATGGAATATTTACAGAGTATAGGGAAGCAGCAGCCATTTTTGAGCTCACAAACCTTGTTACTTATCTATTATCTCACCTTGTTTGGGTAAGGTGGGAGTCAAGCCTGCAACCACTCTATATTCTCCTGGATCCTATCTCATAATCTCTGACTTCTGTACTAGGATGTGTGCTTAGTTTAATGACAAAGGGCTCCAATTTCTCCATATTTATGCCACCAAGGTTAGAGACAACAAGGGTGGACATGGTTTCAATTCATCCTTGTGAGCTCCAAAGCATGTCTGTGGATTCCATCATGTTCTTGCTCTCTCTTACCTTACATTCATCTTCCCTTTCCTGCTGCCTGATTATGGGCTTTAAGATACAAGATCAGATGCAATAATAACAGCCCTATAGAGACCATTTTTTTAAGATTTTATTTATTTTTTTGACAGAGAGAGATCACAAGTAGGCAGAGAGGCAGGCAGAGAGAGAGAGAGGAGGGAAACAGGCTCCCTGCTGACCAGTGAGCCCTACTCGGGGCTTGATCCCAGGACCCTGGGATCATGACCTGAGCTGAAGGCAGAGGCTTTAACCCATGGAGCCACCCAGGCGCCCCAGCCCTATAGAGATTGTTAACCAATGTCAGCAATTGTCAAATCCCTGTGAGAAATCCATGTATAAAAAAGTCTTTGTAGTCTGCTTCTCTTCTCTGATTGAATTTGAATGAAAGCTTCTTGGGGGTAGAATAAATGCCTTTGATATTTTCACAAATTTTACAGGTTACAACATGCTTTCATATTCATTATTTTATTGAATTATCACAATCAGAGCCACCACATCCAGTCATGCGTTAACCAGTATTAAAGTTTTAATGGGACTGCCACACTTCCTCTGAGTTCAGCAATATGGCAGTCATAGTCATCACAACAATTTTCAGTGCATTGCACAAAGAGGATTCTTCTTCTTTTTTATTTTTAATAAGGACTGGTGGCTCCTACACCTCCACATGCCCACACACTTGGCCCTGCACCACATGGAGACAGTGGCAGAGATGGACTGACCATCACATGTTGCAGAACCAAGAGGCTTTGTCTACCCCTGCTGCTGCATGAGTGAGCCCCACTGTGCAAAGCCTCCAGAGAGTCTTATACTCATTGTTCTGATGAGAAAATGTGAGAGGAAAGGGCAGTTACTTGATTTGAATGATGAAGTAACTTGCCAGATATCACAAAATGAATAGGAGGCAGAACCACTGGCTGTACTTCTAATGCAACATACTTCATTATTTTTCAAACAAAAGATCCAAACCATTTATTCCTGATCTATCAGGATAAAGCATAGGTGATGCTTCTTGTTCTCCTACATTCCCTTCTATCATTTCATTTTGCCTTTAAAGTCAGTTATAAGTGGGGTGACAATGTTTGCCTTACCAAAGGAAACACTCATTCCACAATAAATTGGCCTTTGTCCTTTCCATGGCAAGAGCATGCTGAGGACAAAAAGGTGAAAGCCATTTTAATTAGGAAATGCCCCTATGATGGCACATGATCTAGACAAGGGTTTATTAAAACCCTTTCCTGAGATATACAGCCCTTGAGAGATACTGTTCTGTTTGGGTTGGTAAAGTTGTTTGTTATAAGTCTTATCTACATAGAGAAATCCCAACCATAATGGAAAGAATAAGACTTAAGGATAACGAAGAACTGAAAAATGGAAGAAGAGAAGAAAATGAATTAATATCATTTGAACCACTGGGTATACCTTTGAATTTCCCAGTTATTTAAGTCAATAATTTCCTTTGGGCCTAAGTCAGTTTGAGAGGTGTTTCTGTCACTTGTAACTAAAAATCCCTGACAATTAGACAGATTGGTATTAAAAACTGAGAGCTGAGGTACCTGGGTGGCTCAGGTGGTTAAGACCTGCTTTCAGCTCAGATCATGATTTCAGTGTTCTGGGATCAAGCCTCAAGTTGGGCTCTCCGCTCAGGGGCAGTCTGCTTCTCTCTCTCTCAAATAGGTACATCAAATCCTTAAAAAAACTGAGAGCTTTGGGAGAGGGTGGTGGGGTTACATCATATGTTTAAATAAAGCTTAAATAAAAAGGAAAAAAAAACTGAGAGTTTTTAGGTCTTATTTAGTTCTCTTCTCTGGGTCTAAGTTTTCCCACCAGTATAAATAAACAATTTTACCAAGTGATTTCTAACAGTACATCAGCTCTAGTCTTTGTAATAACAATATTCTCATCTCTTTTTGGATTTCTTGACCTCTGGAACAACAAAAAGTTTTGTGTTGGGGATAGGAGGTAAGGACTGTAGCCTCCTCTGCCTCTGTTTAGCTGGGGGATCTTGGTCAAAGCATATCCCTCTCTGAGTCCCACTTCCCCTCCCACATCCATGTGCAGAAGTTAGGTTTTCTGCTCTGAGGAGTTTGCTATAGCTCTAACATAACTATCTCTCAAGGGCTGTATATCTCAGGGAAGGGCTGTAATAAACCCTTGTCTAGATCATGTGCTTCTCTGAGTCTCTGAGAGCTCATGTCTAAATCATGTCAGGGATATTTCCCGAATTTCCTGCTTCTCTGGATGTTTGTAGATTTTTCTATTTCCACATGTGTGAAATATGTTCTCAGTGAGTCTTTAAACTTAGAAAACTTGGTCATTCTTTTAGGGAAAATCCTATCTTGCCCCACTCTGCCTTACTCAGGAAAGGTTAAGATGTTTTGATATTTTCCTTTGTTATGGCTTAGTTGTTCTGAAAGGATTTAATAAAAAAAAATTCCTTTTGGGCCACCTGGGTAGCTCAATTGTTAAGCGTCTGCCTTCGACTCTGGTCATGATCCCAGGGTCCTGGGATAGAGCTCCACATTGAACTCCCTGCTCAGTGGGGAGTCTGCTTCTCCCTCTGACCCTCTCCCCTCTCATACTCCTTCTCCCCCCCCCCACCTCTCTCTAATAAATAAAATCCTTAAAAAAATCCTCTCTATTCCAGGACCTGAAGGATGACCACTGGGAGAAAAAAAAGTGGGGTAGGGTGGATATTAGAGTTGGAAACAGCTTGCTGTACTAGTAGGAGATATGCTATTGGTACTAAAGTTATAGATGAAGAATCACTTTTGCCCTAAGTCCCATATTTTCAGATGCTTATGACTTTAAGAAATACAAATGAACACATGTTTTAGAGGTCTAACAGGAAGAATTCTCAGATGATGGAGTTTTAGTAAACATGCTATTATTAAGTCCCGCAAATCACATCATTACAGTGGGATCAGTTTTGAGGCATGAAATTTATGTTACTCAGAAGTCTAAACAATGGATTATGTATATTTAGAAGATAAGAAATCATGGATTTTTGTCACCAAATCTGTGAAAAAAAAGCGAGCCTAAAACTGTCCTTAAAAGGTAGCTAAAAGTTGGCTCTTCTCCCTCCCACACCCAATTAGTTGTTTATTATGGTGCCCTCTTTCCATTTTTCTTGACTTACTTTAGACCCATACTTCCTTACAATTTATGAACTATTTTAGTATACACAAGATAATACAGCATATATGTAAAGTATATGTCTTAATAACATAAAAGCCTGTATACCCATCACCAATCTTGAGAACTAGAACATGGTCAATGCATTTGAAGCCCACCTGTGCCCTACCCGATTTATCACCTTATTCCTCCCCAGAGATAATTACTGTCCAGAATTTTATTAATAATGTACTTATTTTTATATGTTCACAGCATGGATATAATCATTTAAATGATGTGTCATTTTAAGTAAACAAGTGTTGGAGAAGATATGGAGAAAGGGGAACCCTCTTACACTGTTGGTGGGAATGAAAGTTGGTACAGCCACTTTGGAAAACAGTGTGGAGATTCCTTACGAAATTGAAAATAGAGCTTCCCTATGAACCTGCAATTGCACTACTGGGTCTACTGGGTATTTACCCCAAAGGTACAGATGTAGTGAAAAGAAGGGCCATCTGTACCCCAATATTCATAGCATCAATGGCCATAGTTGCCAAACTGTGGAAAGAGGCAAGATGCCCTTCAACAGATGAATGGATAAAGAAGATGTGGTCCATATATACTATGGAGTATTATTCCTCCAACAGAAAGGATGAATACCCAACTTTTGTATCAACATGGACAGGACTGGAAGAGATTATGCTGAGCGAAATAATTCAAGCAGAGAGAGTCAATTATCATATGGTTTCACTTACCTGTGGAGCATAAGGAATAACATGGAGGACATGGGGAGTTGGAGAGGAGAAGTGAGTTGGGGGAAACTGGAGGGGGAAATGAACCATGAGAGACTGTGGACTCTGAGAAGCAAACTGAGGGTTTTGGAGGGAAGGAGGTGGGGAGTTGGGTGAGGCTGGTGGTGGGTATTATGGAGGGCATGTATTGCATGGAGCACTGGGTGTGATGCATAAACAATGAATCTTGAGACACTGGAAAAAATTAAATAAAGGAATAGCATAGTATTTTCTGAAGAATTCCCCAAAAGATTTGAAAGAAAAAAATAAATACATCACCAAAGGAAAAAAATGATGTGTCATTTTGGTCCATATTTGGACTTTATATGAATTTAATTATACTATATGTATTATTTGTTTGCTTCTTTCTCCCCCTATCAACAATTGTTTGTGAAATTTATCTATCTTGTGTGCAGTTGTAGTAATCAATTTTCATATGAATCAGTTTTATGAAAATCCCACAACATATTTTCCTATTGATGAACATGTGGGTTGTTTTTAGTTTTATGTTTTTGCAAATTATGGTGCTATGAACATTCTCATGCATGTCCATTATGCCCATGTGCAAGTGTTTATTTAGAGCAGTGGTTCTCAATTGAGGGTAATTTTTCCCCTCAGGGGACATTTGATAATGTCCAGAAACATTTTTGATTGGCATACCTGGGGGTGAGCTACTGATATCCAATTGGTGGAGGCAAGGGATGCTGCTAAACATCCTACAATGCACAGGATAACCTTTCATAACCTAGAATTATCTGCCCCAAAATGTCACCATTGCTGAGGCTGAGAAGCCCTGATCTAGAGTATATACCCAGAAATGAATTTTTTTTACTTTACTTTTACTTTGCTTTACTTTTCAACTTTACTAGGTAATGGCAATTTTCTTCCAAAGTGGTTGTATTGGATGAGATTTCTACTTGTTCCATATTGTCACCAATTCTTAGTGTCATTACCTTCATTACTTCTTACCTGAACTTTTGCCATAGTCTCCTTTGTCCTCTCTCTCTCTTTACCCCCATAGGTCCATCCTCCATATTATTGCTGAATTAATTTTCCCAAAACCCAACGATAATTAACCCAAATTCTTGTAAGGTAAGGTTTTGTGACTCTACTGTATACAACAAAATAAGCCTGATACTTAAGGCCCACACAAAAATGGTCCACAAAAAGGGGGGCTAGTTCAGTGCACCTAGTAATACCAACATCAAATAAGCTCCGCCCTTTTTCTGCTCCCTGTGCCATCTTTATTGTTGAAGACTTTCCCTTTCTTACAGTCATTTCCTAATTCATTTATATGTTCATTCATTCAGTTAGTCAATACTTCCTAACTTTACTGAGCAACTACTATGCACCAGGCACATTCCAAATACTGGAGATGCACCAGTAAGTAGGACATCCAAGACAGCTCTCTAACTGCTCCTCTTTTGGCTTCCCCCACCATCAAATCCTCTGAGAGCAGCAGCACCCACCATAGTCAATCCCAGGAATCCCTAGCTCCTAGAGCCAAATGTTTTCCAGTCTCTAGCTCTGGCTCTCATCCATTAGGTATTATCTTTCTATCCAGGCCTGTGTTATGGGTATCTAAAGGGACTGGAAGAGGGAAGGGCCTAAAGGGGGAAGAGAGATGAGCTCTTCCCTGCCTGTCCTGCCAGCATAGGTATTTGCTGGCTGGTGCTCAGACAGGCTTTCCCTTTGGGTCTTTCCTGGGTGTGCAGGCTTACTCCTGTTGCTGTCTTGCCTGGCCTGTCCTTGATGGCCATCAGGTAGATTTGGAGGAAGCTATGGTAAAAGGGCAGGACAGAAGCCACATACTCCACATGCCAGGGCCTTTGTCTTAGATGCCCGGTAGCTACTCAGTGAGGTGTGGAGTTTTAAACCAGGGGGCCTTCAGCCTGAGTTGGGTCTGAACTAAGAGCAGAAGGCAGGAAGAGGCTTCTCACTGCTCTGTTTACTTAGATGTTCCTTTGCACCCCACAAAAAAGGGAACTACTGCCTTTAACTCTCTTGTTTGGGAGAAATAGTAAAAATATTGGGAAAATAGGCCCTATGGCAAAGTTGCCAACTTCTGTCCCATTGTTTCAATTCAAATTTTTTTCTTGACCTCTGAAGACTCTGATAATTCCAGAGTCATTTTGGTGTATTCTCTTGTCAATCTACATCAAGAGGACAGGTCTCTAGGCAGCATTTACAGTAATCTGGTTATCTCACAGCTAATTTAAGTCATAAAGAGGCTTTTGCACTGCATTCACGTTGATCTTGTACTAAACAAATTACCCAATCCTGGAAAACAATTTTATTACTTTTCCTGAGGCATCATTAGAAACATGTTGAAGTCCAAGGGAGGTGAGAAAGTTGTTTATTTCTTTACTCAATCAATAAAACATTACTAAAAGGGTATCTACTGTATACCTGGCCCTAATCTTGTTATTAGGGACACAAAGAAAAAGACAGTCTCTGATCTCAAAGTTGCTCAAAGTCTAGTAGCTAGCAAAAAGTGCAATGGTTAGCTCAAAGTCTATTGACTAGCAGAGCAATGACCAACTTTCACTCAGGTAAGTGCCACAACAGTGCAAAGTCAGCACAGAGGAGTATGAAGTAAGGTGAGTTTTGAAACATGAGGTGTTAGTGAGCAACATGGTGATGTGGGAAAGAGACCTCCAGGTAGAAAGAAGATGTTCAGAGAAAGTCGTGAGGCATGAAAGAGTATTTTGGGGTACTGCCAATGTTTCAATGTGCCTGCAGCAAGGGACTTTTTAAGGTGGAGTGGTGGGAAGTGAGGGTAATGAGACAGGCAGGGGCCTCAGTTGCCAAAGAAAATAGTTTAGATTTCATCCTTAAGATTACAAGAAGCCGTTAAAGGGCTCTAATTTGGGAAGTGGTTTGTGTTTTAGGTATGTCAATCTGGAAGCAATGTGCAGAAAGGATCAGAGAGGGGCAGGAATGGAGTGTTGACATAGCAATGATTTACATGAGAAATGCTGAAGGCCTAAACTAAGATAGTGGTAGAAAGCATGTTGAGAAGCACCTAGAATTGAAAATATGATGAGATTTAAGCCATGAATGGGTGTGGAGATGTTGAAAGCATAGGGAAATGAGTGGTAATGGAGGTATTGCCAACTTTGTAAATTTAAGTGTGGACAGGAAGAGAAGATAAAGAGGAGAATACCCCAAAACCAAATCAATGGTAAGAGGAGAAAGAAGAGGGAGAGGACAGATGGGCAGAAAATAGGGAGGTCGAGGAATAGGAGGTCTCACCAGAATAAAAAAAAAATGTGTAGAAAGGAGTAAAAGAATGAGAGAGCAGCATAGCTAGGAGATTATGGTCCAAGACTGTTTTTTTTTTTTCTTAAGATTTTTTATTTGAGAGAGAGAGAGAGAATGAGCGGAGGGGGATGGGAAATAGGGAGAGGGAGAAGCAGGCTCTCCATCAAGCAGGGAGCCTGATGCAGGGCTCAATCCCAGGACCCTGGGATCATGACCTGAGCCAAAGACAGTTGCTTAACTGACTGAAACATAGTGTCCCAAGCAGGTGTTTGAAGACTGGCTAATTTTGGATGTCAGAGGTAGAATAATTTAGGGTAAAGAAAAAGATTGGAGTGTGTCTTTGGGACACTGGTTAGCATGGTGCAGAGAAGCTCACTGGAAATGAGAATATTAAATTGTTGAATGATTGATGTAGATGTTGGAGTCATCTGGAGGATGGTAGGATGGGCAAAGACCAGTGGATGACTATGGTCAGTGGATAATAAATAGCATAAAGGAGTTATAGGAGATGGCATAGTAGGATGGCATAAACCTCAAAGGACAGAGTTTATTTACAGAGATAATGAGGAATGGTCTAGAAGCAATGTAAGAGTGAGGAAGACCCATGGGAAGACCCATGTATCTTCTGGCGCTAAGATACATGGTGTATGAGAAAAGAGATTCTCCACTGGAGAGGACTTCAGGGTAAGATACGTCCTCACTGAACAGCCAGGTCACAGTTAAGAATTAAAGATGAAAGTAAGAGAGTAGATGTTGAAGTGGAGATGTTTCATGGTTCCCTGTTCTGTTCCTTTAATGTATTTATCTATCCTTGTGCTATAACTTGACTGTCTTAATTACGTTAGCCTTATAAAGAGACTTGCTATTTGGAAGAGTGAATCATCTATCATCTTCCTTAGGAGTATCTTGACTATTTTTGATCCTTTGATTTTTCCACAGACATTTTAGAGTTAGACTGACAAATTCCACAAAGTATGATCTGTTAGAATTTGATTGCAACTTCATTGAATTATCAATAAATTGTAGTATAACATATTTATAATATTGAATCTTTCAATATAGCATATTACTAACCAACTCTTGGCAGAAACCAAGAAATATTTAGAACCGAATAAAGGGAATATTCATTAATTCTCGAAGTTTAAAATATACCTGCCCTTGATCCAGCAATACCACCACTAGGTGCTTAACTTAGAGAATCCCATGTGCATGCATACCAGAAAACATGGCCAAGAAAACCCAGAGCAGTGTTGTTTGTAACAGTTCCAAATTGAACACAACCCAAATTCAAAATCTAGTTGAATGAGTATATGAAGTGATATGTCCATAAATGGGCTATCAGTCAGCAAAGAAAATGAACAAACTTGGCTGTATACAAGTTGGATGAATCTTCTGAACATTATATCAAGGAAAGAAAAAGAATACACAAGAATATATACTATACTACGTGAGGTCATTTTTATAAACTTCAAATATAGTTATGTATAAATAGATGATAAAAGTATACAAAATAACAGGGCCTGTAAAGAAAAAACCTGAGGGACTTTTGGGAGGCTGGTCATGTTTTATTTGACTCAGGTAGTGGTTACATGAATGCCTACATTATGATTATTCTTTATATATATAGTTATGTTTTATGTACTCTAGGTTTGTTGTATCTCATAAAAACAGCTTAAATATTACTCAGCACTGTCATACTCCCATACTTGAACATCTTTATGATGTTTGAGGACACACATGTTCCTGAATGCATTAAAGCAGGCCCTGGGTATATATGTGTGTCTTGGTAGAGATAGGAGTATTGGAGTGGGGGTAAAGAAGGTCACATATCATATTAAAATCTATTTGATGTGAAGATGATCTAACAGGATTCCCCTTATATGCAATTGGCCCTGACTTTTAAAATACACACATATTTGTATCTTTGGAGTAAATACCTAGTAGTACGATTGGTGGGTCATAGGAAAGATAAAATGTAGTGATCTGAAGAGGCACCTGCACCCCAATGTTCATAGCAGCAATGTATACAATAACCAAACTGTGTTGGGAGCCCAGATGTGTCCATCAGCAGATGAATGGATAAAGAGGATGTGAAATAGATCTATGCTTGTGTGGGTGTATGTAATATTACTCAGCCATCACAAAAGATGAATTCTTACCATTTACATCAATGTGGGTGGAACTGGAGGGTACTATGCTGAGCAAAATAAGTCAATCAGAGAAAGAAAATTATTATATGGTTTCACTCACATGTGGAATATAAGAAATAGCACAGAGGATCATAAGGCAAGAGAATGAAAACTGAATGGGAAGAAATCAGAGAGGGAGACAAACTATGAGAAACTCTAAACTATAGAATACAAACTGAGGGTTGTTGGAGGGGAGGTGGGTAGGGGGATGGGGTAACTGAATGATGGGCATTAAGGAGGGAGCGTGATGTGATGAGCAGTGGATGTTATATGCAACTGATGAATTACTAAACTCTACATCTGAAACTAATGGTGTACTATATGTTGGATAATTGAATTTAAATTAAAAAGAAAACACACAATGTAAGTAAATCTGCTTTCATTCATGACAACAGACCCATTCCAAAATTTTTTCACTTGACAAATATTGGTAATCTATATTAGTGGCCCTGAAATCATAGCATATGTAAAAACCATTTCAGGAGAAGACCGTCAAATTGCAAAATATTTGGAGTCACTCCTAGTAGATGATGCAGCAGGTAGACAAAGACCTGTAGAGATTCTAATGCGGTGCTCCAGGGACATAGGAAACCAACACTGCAGTGGCTACTACTTCCTTTGGTTTTTGGCTTCATGAATAAAAATGTCTGATCAGTTTTATTTGATTTTTACCCCAGTTCTAAAACACTTCAGGGTCTTCTGTTCACTAATGTCAGTTTCTGGTTCTCTGTCCTCTGGTCTCCTCCATCTCTAGAGCACTGACCTTATCTGATCCCTACAGGTTGGTTCTCTCTTAGCTCATTGACCCTCAATTGTAGAGTATTTCATCTCTTTTCCCTCTTTGCAGTTAGGGTTTTTACCTTTCCCTTTCTTACTCCTATCCTAGAATGTGTAATGCTGGACTAAATACACAGCAGAGGTTTGCAGAGTGCATTTTTGCCTTTCCAGAAGATCCAACCTCAAAACCCTGTTTTATCACTCCCCGGACCAGACACAGCACATGCTTTTGTAGAAAAAAAAAATAAAACCCAAATAGGCTGCAGAGAAGATCATGAACCAGCCTTCTAATTAGATTCCAACGATATAATGACACCCACTTCAGACACAGGTCTGGCTGTTCTTTATTTTGTTTGAGTACTTCTATCTCAAAACTGTAAGAATATTCTTCAGAAATTACCACCATTCTCAAGTGATTGGATTTTTCAGTTTTCGGTGCTTTGCTTTAAACTCCACAGACATCCCAGCAGCACTGAAAAATGCCCGGTCTTTTCTATTTCTTCATCCTTCTCTTGAATTCCTATTTTTTTTCAATTTGTATAGGTCAATGCTTTTCCCAAAGGCCCACTGAAAAAAGTAAGACAAAGTCTCTATCCTTGTGGAATTTATGTACATGTGATGTACAAAAAATTAAACAAGGTGATCTCAGAGAGCAAAGCATGCTCTTTGGAAAGTAAACATAGAAAGTAAACATATATATGACTGTAATGAAGTGAAAAGTTGAGCCATTCACCTACCTGAGGGAAGAATATTCCTGGTAGGAGGAACAGTAAACATCAAGCAAGCCCTGAGGCAGAAGTGTTTTTGATGACTTTGAGGAACAGCAAGAAGGTAAGGAGAGCTTTGGCAAAGTCATGCAGGTTAGAGTGGAAGGAAATGATGAGTTATTATTTTTTTTATTATATGTAGAATGGGAAACCAGTGGAGGGTTTCAAGGAAGGAGGTTGCAGGATCTTGTTTTCATTTTTAAAATATTTCCTTTATCTTCTGTGTAGAGAGTAAGATGGAGAGTTCTATGAGAGATAACAGAAACCACATCAATGCATTTAAGCAGAAATACTTGCAAAGGTGTGGGAAGACCAGAACAAAACTCTGGTGTGAATTTCCAGAACTGTTCTCCTTAATAATACCATAGAACTGGTATAATCATGGGGGTTGGAGAGTGAGGAATCCATTGCCCTAATAGCTGGCTCTAGGACTACTCTGACTCTGCTGAGATCATCACAAATTTCAGCTTCAAGAAACACTGCTTCATTCTCCATCTATAATAAACAAAGTGTATGTCCCATGCTTTGCCTTTTGATACCCACAAAACTAGGAATTATACCTTGGGACCTCTGTTATTGCTGTTGCAGAAGAAGCAAAAGCTTCCAAGATTATGCTCACCAGCAGAAACCAGAAATCACAGAATATAGACTACACCTCACATCCTCTTTCAAATCCTATGCAGGTTTATCTGCTTTGGCGGAGGTTAAGTTACCTGTGGAAGCCAGGCCATAGGGAAGAAGTTCAGAAAATGTAGATTAGCTTTCCAAACTCTATCATTCAGTAAGATTCCCTGTGATTGGGGTTGGAATGGGGGTCAAGTGGCTAATCTATGATATTTGCCAGAGAATACAAAGCAGAAATGGGAAAACTAGTTAGGCTGTTGTAGTTGTCCACTTGAGAGATGATGGGGGCTGGACCAGAGCAAAAAAGACAAAGGTGTTGAAAAGTGGTTTAATTTTTATTTTACTCAGAAAATAGGACTTGCTTATAGATTGGAACAGGGTTGGGGAAAAGAAGAACAAAGTATGAAGATTAATACTTCCTTCTTCCCTCTGCCCAGCCATCCAAAGTTCTTTGCAAACCCTCAAGCCTGGTTTAGGAGCCCCTCTTAATGTATATCACAGTATGACACTGTATTGGAATCCCTTGTTTCATAATTTTCTTTTTTACAAAACAATAATTTCCCCAGTGGTAGAATTTGTGTCTGGCTGTGCAATGGTACAGTGCCTGGCACATAGGGCTCTCTCAGTAAATTCTGTTATACTAATGAATGAAGGAATACTGGATCACCTTGGGCTTGCCACCTCAGTGACCTGGGAAATTTCTCTGTCCTAAGGCCCCCTTACGACTCCTTGCTTACTGCCAGCATTGCCAGGTGGGCCTATATCTTCCAGTGTGTACTGCGAAACCATCTAGCTAGCCAGAATCTGGGATCCAAGTGAGGGGCATGGGACTGAGCCATACTCAAGCCAACACACATCATGTTCAGCTAAATTTCCCCTTTGCTATCTATGCGAGTAATGGTTCCAAGCACAAAAAGCTGCTGACAGAAAGGTATAAATGCTGAAGTTGCTGCTATAGAAACTACCTGAAATGTAACTGAAAAGTAAAGGGGAATCATTTTTGAGTTCACTATGGACTGAGAACTTTGAGCAAAATTATATTTGAAACACTTAAATTCAGTGGCAACAATAAAACCCCAAGCCCAATCATTATAAATCACAAGGTGAAATGACTAGGTGATTTCATGTAACTCGGGTGTTTGAAACCCCTATTGGGTAAGCCAGAAACTGTGCTTTAGATCTTCCAAAGAAAAACTATGATGAAGAGTCAGTTGTTTTGTAAATTGCCACTTCTAAATTAGGAGGGCAAAGTAGTCATTTGAAAATTAATTTATTGTGATTCATTGAGCTTGGTAGTTTGTATACTCCTTCCTGGAACCTGTGTAGGAAAGGGCTTTTTCTCATATCCTGGATTCCAGGAGGTGCAGGCTGGAGCAGACACATTTGGGACACATCCCAGGCACTGCATTATCTAATCCTTCCATACACCTGCCCCTGCCTTCAACCAGAGTAACACAGCTCATCTCAGGAACCATGCAAAAGACCAGCCTGCTCCAATGACCCACATTTTTCCTTCTAGCCTACTTCAGTGATCCATATTTTTCCTTCTCACTTGTCCTATCAACTGACCAGAAAATGGCCACCTAGCTATGGAGGATCTTCCATTCTTTGAGAATCAACTGTGTGCTCACTTCACCCTATAAGGAAGTCCTGTTATCATCTCACTCTAGAGATAAAGAAGTTGAGGCACAGAGAAGTTACGTAACTTGCTTAAGATCACACAGCTAGTGAGTAGCAGAACTGGGATTCAAACACAGGCAGGTTGCCATTAGAATCTAAGCTCTGACTTCCATTGTAGCATCTCCCCTCCCAGCTGGAAAATGGGAGGAATGAAAATATCTATTTTACAGGGTGGCAGTAAGGATTAAATTATTATCTTTAGTCCTCTGGAATAGGGTGGTCATTTTCTGACTAGTGAGCTGGTTTAGAGAATACATTTTGCAAAGTAATTTCCAGACATAAACCTCAAGCTGAAACAAGTATTTCCACTTTTAAAAATAAATCCAAAGTGAAGTTCTGCATAAACGGAGTACCATAATAAAGCATTTCAGTGGAAAGAAGCACTCTTAATATGTCTACATTTAATGGAACACAAGAAAGGTCACTCTGACTTCAATTCAATGGCTGACTCCTAAATAGGATCTGCAGGCCTACAGTGAAGCTTTTCCATACCTAATAGCTTTTGGAAGAGGTTTATGGACTTGAATATGTTTGTAACCTGTTCCAAATGCCCTTTGCCCTACTTCTGTCGTGCTGGTACTAACAAAAAGGGCCTTGGAGGCTGTTCGTTTATTAACATATGTTGACCCTTTATGCTCCACCTCAACTCGCTATACTCCATGTGGGAGAAACAAAGTCTAGAGGAACTAATTCATTGTAATGAGAAATGTTCTCATAAAAAACATCAGGAACATAGAAACTGTCAGAAGAGCTGTGGTGTGTACCTGTTGTCTTATTTTATGGAAACTGATGCTGCCCAAATAATGTACTCACCTCTGGTTTCTATGCTAACCCACTCTGTAAATTCAAGAGATTAAATGATGTAATATGCCCACATCCTGAAGAACAAGCTAAAAAATGGCTCATTTCTTTAAAATCCCATAATATCCAAGAACAAACCAATGGCTTATGTTAGGCTCACAAGCTAAGAAATAAACTAAGTATATAGTTCAAGCAACCATTCCCCATAGGTTTGACATTTCTGAAAAAGAAAAAAAAAACTGTAACAGGAGAGCAAATGCAGCTCCTTGCTGATTAAGGAGGCAACATTCAGTTTAGTGGAATTGATCAATTGTAGCCTGATTTCTCCCCCCCCCCAACTCAGACTTCTGCAATGTCAATTAGTACCTAAAATGATTTCTGTAATTTGTCTTTTAGTATGTCAAGTGTTAAAATTACTTTTCAGTGTAACCCACACAAACCCTGACTGGGTTTATCTGTTTGTTAAATGGGATAGGAATTCAAGGAATAAATCAAGGTGGGCAGAAAGAATTTGTTTTTCAAATGAGACAGAACATGGAGAGAATTCAGCTACTTATGTAAGAAATAAAGCATACAGACTTTTTAAAAAAAGATCTTATTTATGTATTTGAGAGAGAAAGAGAACACAAGCAGGTGGAGAGGGAAAGGGAGAAGCAGACTTCCCCCTGAGCAGGGAGTTCTATGTGGGGCTGGATCCCAGGACCCTGAGATCATGACCTGAACTGAAGACAGATGCTTAACCGACTGAGCCACCCAGATGTCCCCAAAGCTTATAGACTTTTAAGGGAAATAAGACTAAGACACACACACACACACACACACACACACACACACACACACACACACATCTAATAAAAGGTACTATGTGATCAGGACACAAAGAAAGCCACACAATGCATGTACTCACAGGTGGCTTTGGCTAGAAGAGTAGATGATACTGGATTTTTTTTTTTAAGTATAGGATTTTGGAAGAAGAAGGAAAACCAAGTATCTGCAAGAGAGAATTGTTCAGGGAACAGCCAGTAGCCCCATTAGGTTGGAGCTGAGTGTGTATGACTTGAAAGGCAGGGAGAAGCTAGGTAGAAGGGTAGGTTGGAGTCAAATAGTAAATGGTTACATGCTGAAAGGATTAAAGAGGGGTTAACACCAGAGGTGAAAAAATAATCCGAAGGCTACTGCAAAAGTCTAGCTCAGGTTGGGTGCCTGGGTGAACTCGGTTGGCATTTAACTCTTGGTTTTGACTCAGGTTATGGTCTCAGGGTGGTGAGATGGAGCCCTGTGTCTACCTCTGTGCTTGGCAGGGAGTCTGCTTGAGATTTTCTCCCTCTCCCTCTGCCACAACCTCCCCTCAAATAAATAAATAAATAAATCTGTTTTTAAAAAATATTTTATTTCTTTGACAGGGAGAGAGAGACAGTGAGAGAGGGAATACAAGCAGGGGGCATGGGAGAGGGAGAAGCAGGGTTCCCCCTGAGCTGGAAGCCCAATGCAGGGCTTGATCCCAGGACCCTGGGATGATGACCTGAGGTGGAGGCAGATGCTTAATGACTGAGACACTCAGGTGCCACACAAATAAATCTTTTTTTTAAAGGTCTAGGTCTGGGATGAAGGCTTGAACTGGGGTCAGCAGTATTGGATTGAAGAGGGCACAGTGGGAGAAGCACCATGAAGACAGTTTGGGAAGCTCAACTGAAAGATATTATAAGCCTCACAAAAAGGTCTAGATAATCAAGAAACCCTCTCACTGTACCAACATTTAAAGTCTTCTCTCAAAGTGGGAATCAGCTATGATAAAACCATAAAAAACAAATGAGAGATTAGTATGGGATACCCCAGTTGATGGAGTCAGGGAGTAAATTGAACATGCAGTTGCTTCAGGGGCTCATTTGATTATTGAAAAGACATGCACATAGTGCTGAAGGAGGATGCCGGATGGCAGCAGCAGACAGCACAGCTGGCAGAGTGCTCTCAAATCTGAGATAGTACTATGCCACTTCCCTTCCCCCTCCATACTCTCAATAGTTCCTTGGACGGTATTTATCCTCACCCTTAGTCCAATTGCTCCAAGATCCCATCTGGGCACAAAGTCTCCACAATTAGCAGAGTGGTCTCAGAAACAACATTTGTGTCTGCATTTCTATTGTGTAGGATTTTTAAAATAATAAAACTGAAGATTGGAAAGGACTTTACCATTCAGCTGGCAAAACCATCTGAATCCTCTCCTTAAAGTTCCCACAGTGTTGTCATGTATTCTGTCTTTGAACATCCCCAATGATGGAGACCTCATTCCATTTTTGGCTTGTCCTAAATATTATTTCTAGGTATCAACCCTTCTCTAACAATTATTGTGTCACTACTCTACTGTGTAACTACTCTTGGTGTCATTACTAACTGGGTCTCACTTAATTCCCATAACATCTAATTTTACAGAAGAGAAAACTGAGGATCAAAGTGACTTGTTTAAGGTCACACAGCCAGTGAGTGGCAGAACTGGATGTGAGCTCCTAAATCGAATTGACTCTGATGCTCCCTCCATTAGAACTTAGTCTAAGCCAAATCTGTCTGCCTCTAACTGCCAGAGTTATACCATCTCCTCCTGGAAAGAGGGTGGCTCTATGAGGTCTAGTTGGAGATGTAAATCTTCTGGAACTCTTTCATCACCAAAACACTTGAGAAATGCTGAAAAGACTATCAAAATAAAATGAGATGAAAACAGAGAGAAAGAGAGGCAATCCATAAAAGAGACTCTTAACTATAGAGAACAAACTGAGGGTTCCTGGAAGGGAGATGGTCAGGGGGATGAATTAAATGGGTCATGGGGATTAAGGAGGGCCCTAGGTGTTGTATGCAACTGATGAATCACTAAATTCTACACCTGAAACTAATAATATAGTATATGTTAATTAAATTGAATTTAAATAAAAAAAATTAAAAACAAAAAAGGCAAACAAAGCCATGCAGCAAAGCCTTCTGATAGAGTAACTGTCCTTACTTTCTCTTGACTCCTCCAAACATGGTAATCAGTCTTCTACTCTCTCAGTGCTCACCAATGAGCCTTCTAATTGACAAATCTGATGGCCCCTTTCAAGTCTTCATCTTCTATGAAACTCCAACTTCTGGAAGTTTTCTCCTCCCTTAGAGTCTGAGATACTTCCTTATAAATGGACTGGCTCTTAAAATAAGAGTAAGAATGTGCTATGCAGAGGAGGATAGCACATATTCAAATTCCTACTCAACATTATCACTTACATGCCTAATAGTCAATGTATAAAATATGAAGATTATCCTTACATCACTTCATACACAAAAATTAACTCAAAATGACCTAATTGAATACCTAAATGAAAAATGAAAGCTATAAAACTCTGAGAAGAAAACAGAGGAGAAAAGCTTCATGAAATTGGATTTGGTAATCATTTCTTAGATATAACACTAAAAGAACTGGCAACAAGAAAAATGATAAATTAGACTACATCAAAATTTAAAAAACCTTGGACATCAAAAGGACACTATCAAGAGAGTGAAAGGGTAACACCCAACGTGGGAGAAAATAATTGCAAATCATCAGTATAGGATACTCAGCTAATGTTACAGGATTACTTGGATGTGGGAAAACCCCACCCCAGACACACACACCTGGTGGCAGAAGTGTTATGAATGTTGTAGTAGTGCTTTGTATGAGTGGAAAAGGAGACAACAGAAAGGAAAACTGGGGCTTTTCTCATACAGTTGGTGTCAATGAAGTGAGATTTCCTAGATTGGCTCTCAGTCATGGAAACACGTGGTTTGGGAAAGGAAAGGATGAAAGGGTGGGGTATAAAGAACTTTTGACTCCTGGGTGGCCACACAGTTATCCTTGGTATGGAGTAGCAGCTGTTCTGCAATCAGTTACGAATGGAATTTGGAGATGGATCCAACTCCTTGGGAGATGGTTCACTAATGCACAAGAAAGTGCAATCTAATAAGAAAAAGGAAAATATTCAATCCCTCGGTTGTTATTTGTAGTACCTAAAATGAAATTAAAGAGAGTACTGGGTCCAATCTTGATGTTAGACCAAGCTCAGATTTTAGTCAGTCTGAGCTTTGGCTACTAACCTCAAAGCCAAGAAAAAAATTATGTAAGGACACAAGAAAGTCCCTCTGTGATCTCTGGTCACCAAGAGGGTAGTCAGTGTTGGTGGAAGAAAAAACCAAGAAACTACTGAAACTAGAATGTTTCCTGATGGGTTGAGATCCCAAGAGGGAGGGCCTCAGGCTTCTCCTCAAGAGTGTTCCTCATTGTGCATGAGAAAGAATTCAAGAACAAGCCATTTAGAGAAGGGGCCAAAGATTTATTAAGTCTAATGGTGACTAACATAACATAATAAAAAATGAAAAAAAAAGAAGAAAAGACCTAATTCATAGACAAAGTAGTGGTCTCTAATCCCAGATGAGGAAGAAGACCCCCCCTTTTCTCTAATGAAGGTTTTTAAATTTATCTAACCATATAGGGAGTGACTTACTCTTTAACTTTGGGTTTATAATTTGCGTTGGACAGCACTGTCTTAGGACCATGAAATTACCCACAGGGCACAATTTTTTTAAAAAGGCATCATTTATTTGACAGAGAGAGAGAGAGCGAGCGAGAGAGAGAGAACACAAGCAGGCAGAGCAGCAGGCAGAGGGAGAGGGAGAAGCAGGCTCCCGGGGGGTGAGCAGGGAGCCTGACATGGGGCTCAATCCCACGACCACAGGACCCATCCAGGTGCCCGCCCCCCCACCACCGAGGGAGCAATTTTTTTTTTTAAAGATTTTAATTATTTATTTGACAGACAGAGATCACAAGTAGGGAGAGAGGCAGAGAGAGAGAGGAGGAAGCTGGCTGTCCGCAGAGCAGAGAGCCCGATATGGGGCTCGATCCCACGACCCTGGGATCATGACCCGAGCCGAAGGCAGCGGCTTTAACCCACTGAGCCACCCAGGCGCCCCCAAGGGAGCAATTTTAAGAATGTCCAGGCTTTGTGGCTTTTACTGCCAGAGGGAGTGAGGTGTTGTCATCTTCCATGAGTTCAATATTGTGACTCATTTTATAATCTGCTAGCTTTTAGGTTAAGGGTCAGCCTAAGACCAAAATAACTCTACTTTCATCAACTTGTCTCCTGAGTTTCCTTTCCTCCCTGCCTCAAGAGGATATAGTGTAAAGGAGTTGTTTCATTCTGTGGATCAGTATCATCAGTTTCCTGAGGAACATTTATGGAAATGGATTTTGAGAAGAATTAATTTGGGGGCTGTGTCTTTGGCCATGAGTGCTGCAGAGCGGAAATGTTAGAGTTAGTTTGGTTCTAACAGGAGGCCTGGAAATCAGCAAAAAGGAAGTCATTGCCCACCATGGGGAAAGACAGAGCCTTGTCCTGGCAGCACTCCACAAGAAACTGGATTGAACCAAGATGTGGGGGAGGGGTTCTATGACAGGAAACCCCAGACCAAATAAGGAAGAAAATGCATGAAACACTGCTTCCAATAAATCCCTGCCTCAAGTGGTTAATATTTCACTCTCTTGTAAAGAACTGTTAATAAGAGATAGAGACCCAAATACCAGGGCTTGCATATCTCTGTCTCCATCTCTGTCTCTCTCTTAAACTTGCCAGCTCTCACATCTTGAGAGTATACTTTTGCTTTAATAAACTTTATTGCTTTTGTCACTTATCCACTGCGTTGTGTCTGTCCTTGAATTCTTTCTCCCTGAAGAGACTGAGAGCCTTTGTTGACCTCTTTGGGATAGGCTGGGTTGAGGCCTCAAGGCCCAGGGTTTCCTCAGTTCACCAGGTAACGGAAAAGCCTGTTTGGGTTGATGAAGGACCCACATGGCTCACTATTGAACATTCACAGATGATGGCTATATGTGATTCAGATGCACAGGAAGTTATTCCCAAGGGAATATCTAGTCTGGTGGACTGAATAAAAGCCACTGTAAGACCTGTTTATCCTGGGAAAGGGAATTCACCCCTTGTGAATTCCAAGTAGAATGCCCCCAGATGAAGCTGCTAATATGATTTATATGCAAGCCAGGTGAACTGGTTTTATGAAAGCTGAAATATTTTACCCACTAAATATGCTAATTATCAGGTCATGGTGTATGCTGTGGTTGAGGGGGCCTTTTTCACATGGGTACCCCAAAACTTCTTACTGCTACAAAACTGAGAGACAGTTTAGGAACTTATTAATCTTGCTGTCCCAGCTTCCACTCATGGGTCTTATAGATGCTAATAAAACATTAGGTTAGTTAACAAGAGAATAGGAAGAGACAAGGGGAGGAGCAAGGGAATTCAAGAAAAAGTGGAAATTTTTAAACAGTTATTATGGAATAAGTTGAATAAGACAAATATTGATAGGAGCGAAACAAAGAGGAAAAAGAAAGGAGAGTCACAGGATTTGTCCTACAGGGTAAAAATCTTTAGATGGTTAAGAAATAGGATGAATAAAATGGACACTGATGGGGTTAAAATGAAGGTTTTAATGTAGCACTACCAAAGGTTGGGAAAGCCAAAAGGCCCACCAACATTAAAATGCTCCTAACAAGTCTATTTATTCCAGTTTGAAAATTTTTTAAAAGCATAAAGGCTTATAATGAGAAACCTGACCAACAATTGCTTGTGCTTGTGGCAGTAGTTAGGCATTTTAATCAAGTTAAAGACTGACAAAAAGGGCCAGGGTACCTGGCTCAACCCCTTACTGGACCTTCAAAGCCTTTTGTATAAAAGTGGGTAAAATGATCAAAGGTAGTAAAGAGGTTTTCAGGTCTCACTGACACAGGAGCCTCATGCACTGTGGTACCAAAATCAATTAGTGAAGCCCAGACATAGGCTATAGTTAGAATGAGAGAACATTAAAAATATAAGTTAGTAAGATTATGAATGTTGAGAGGAGGCAAGATGGTGGAAGAGTAGAGGACCTTGTTTCATCTGGTCCCTTGGATTCAACTAGATAACTATCAAATCATTCTGAACACCTATGAATTCAACCTGACATGTAAGAAAAGAATATCTGTAATTCTACAAATAGAAAAGCAACCACTTTTTTTGCAAGGTAGGAGGTGCAAAGAAGTGAATCTGAGGGGCTATATTAGAAGATAAATGGTGGGGGGAAGGGAGCCTTGATAAACCAGCTACCAGAAAATGATATAGCTCCAGAGTACAAAATTGGAATTTTTAGAATTCTGCTCCAGTGACAGACCTCCCTGCCTGAAAGGTGCTCAGGTAGCAAAGCAGGGCAGAATCATAGGTGGAACATTGTGGTTTCAGGATCTCCGGGGTCATAGAAAGAATGGGAGTGCCTGAGCCTGCAGAGTTCCCAAGCATTGGAGTGGGGAAACCGGCAATGCTCAGTGAGCTCAGGAGTAGGGTCTCAGCTCGGTTTGCCATAAAACTTGAACCCTGGGGTATGTTTGGTGACTGCTTTCCATGAAGGGACCCTGCAAAGGGCAGAAACACAGTGACTCTCCGCCTTCCCCCAGGAGGATCAGCACGGTGTACAACATAGGAGTCTGCAGAGTTTGGCGAACACAAAAGTGAAGACTGCTTTTCCCTGAGGGTTTACTGAAGAGTGGGGGCCTCGATCTTTCAGCTCCAGGACTTTGGATCAGGGCCCTGATCCCAGGGCCCTCCAGGCCATTTTCATCCTCTGAAGTGGGGTGGAAAGCTTTCAGGGAACAGAAACCACTAAGAGGGATGCTAAGCATCTTACACTGAGCACGGCCCCCTGGTAAGGTATGATGCAACTCTGCCCAGGCAAAGACACCAGAAAATCAGCACAACAGGCCCCTCCCCCAGAAGACCAGCTGTAACATCAGGGGAATACCAAGTTCACCAAACACACAGAACTGCAAAATTCCAGTGCTAGGGGAAAAAAATATATAGAATTTGAGGTTTTTTCATGTGATTCTCTTTCAATTTTAAATTTTCCTTTTTTTCTTTTAATTTATTTTATCAACTCTTTCAAGTCTTTTTTTAACTTTCATTTTTTCCT